>MU738115.1:33892-56876 GCA_026770625.1 Nicotiana glauca
GCCTAATCCCGAAGGGGTAGAGACGAGATGGTCGACTTTGACGCTCTCTAATGGTCCAATAAGGATTCATCCTTAACATGTATACATTAAACAGTGGATTTATTTTATAAACATGATTCTAATCCAGATAGAGAAAACAAGTAAACACGTAATTATTTCATAGGAAAACTTTCCAGAATTTCTCTTTAAATATAATCCAAATATTTTTAAGCCACAAAAGGTCAATAATAACTTAATTAAGTTCAGGAAGCAACACAAGCATGCGCAAATCATACCGAAGCGACTCCGATCCTTGCCGAGGGTCGACGGCGCGCCTATATATGCATCTATTAATTTGCCGAGGTGTTAGGCTCGTTCCAAAAACACACACAGACAGACAATCAGTCAAGAAATTAACATGGAGCAATTATCCAAGAAAGGCCAATTCTCTTTAATAATTTGATAAAATGAAGCTTAAGTCTTTTTAGAAATCCATTTATTAATTTAATGTGATCTATTACTTAGCTCGCGAATCATCCATGCGACGCGGTCAACATAAAATATGTGCTCAGATAGCCAATTAGAATTTTATCGGGGAATAATTATCCAAATAAAACCAATTCTCTGTTTAACAATTCAGAAAATGATGTTTAATCTCTTTTTAAATTCGTTTATTAATCAAAGGTGATTTAAACAATCCAAGTCATCGATGAGTTCATAATTAATCCAAGTATAACATGCTGATGGATCCTAACTACCCGGACAATAGCATAATAGTAGCTACGCACGGACTCTCGTCACCCCGTGCGTACGTAGCCCCCACAAATAGGAGCACATAATCAATCACTTCACCTACGGGGTAAATTTCCCCTCACAAGATTAGAAAGGAAACTCACCTCGCTCCGTAGACTCATAACCGGCATTTCTATATTCTTCCGAAGACTTGCACCAGGCACAATACTCCAAAACTAGCCAACGATCATATAGATCTATTAATACATGCTCAATTATACTTTATAACCCAATTTATAACAATTCCTAACTCCGAACGAAAAGTTAACAAAAATGCCCTCGGGCCCACGTGCCCGGAATCAGAAATTTCTCGAAGATAAAGTTTACCCATGAACTCACGAACTTAAATATATGATTTTCTCTTAATTTCATACTCAAAATCGTAATCAAAATCCAAGATTTCTAATTTCCTAGGTTTTCAACCAAAACCCAAATTTACACTAATATTCATACTTAAATCCATACATAATTTATATATTTAATACAAAAGTTATGGGGATAACTTACATTGACATTGACGACGAAAATCCCCTCCTTGAAGCTCTCTAAAATCGCCCCAAGCCATGAGAAATATGAGAGAAATGGCCAATCCTCGACTTTAAATTAACCTTCTGCCTCCAGGGATTTTCGCTTCTGCGAAAATAATCCCGCTTTCGCGGTCCCGCTTTTGCGGAAAATATTCCGCTTCTGCGGTCCCTGGGCTCTAGCCCATTTTCGCTTCTGCGGTCAGCCAACCACTTCTGAGGTTCCGCATCAGCGGATCAAGGGCCGCTTCTATGGTTCTGGCTGCCCTCACACTCGACCGCTTCTGCTGCTTCCTCCTCGCTTCTGTGGGGCCGCTTCTGCGGTCCCATTTCCGCAGAAGCGGAAATACCAGATACCAGCTGCTTAAGCTATTCTTCGACTTCCAAATTTGATCCGTTAGCCACCCAGAATCCACCCGAGGCCCCCGGGACCCCAACCAATCATACCAACCAACCTCAAAACACATTACGGACTTGATCGAGGCCTCAAATCACATCAAACAATGCCAAAATCATCAATCGACCTCCAATCCAAGCTTTATGAACTTTGAACTTTTCAACTTCGATTTTCGATGTTTAAACCTATCAAAGCACGTCCGATTGACTTCAAATTTTGCACACAAGTCACATTTGACATTGCGGACCCACTCCAACTTCCAAAATTGAATTCCGACCCCGATATCAAAAAGTCAACCTCCGGTCAAACTTCCCAAAATCTTCAAATTTCTATCTTTAGCCAAATGACTTCAAAATGACCTACGGACCTCCGAATTCACTTCCGATCGGGCTCCCGACTCCAAAATCACCATACGGAGCTACTCCCAGTCTAGGAATCCCAAACGGACATCGATAACGTTGAAATGCACTCCAAGCCAAACTTAAGAAATTTCTTCCAAAATGCTAACTTCCACAATAGGCGCCAAAACGCTCCTGGGTTATCCAAAACCCAATCCGGGCATATGCCCAAGTCCGAAATCATCATACAAACCTACTGGAGCCTTCATATCCTGATTCCGAGATTGTTTACTCAAAATTCCAATCCCAGTTCATTTTTTCAACTTTAAGCTTTTCAAATGAGAATTTTCATTTAAGTTTAACTCCGATCTTCTTGAATTTAAATTTCTGACCATGCGAATAAGTCACAATACCTGAAATGAAGCTGCTCATGGCCTCAAACTACTGAACGACGTGCTAGGGCACAAAACGACCGGTCGGGTCGTTACAAAGTTAGTACAAAAATTAGCTAATTTATAAAAGAGCAAACTTCATTTGTAACTACTAGGGCCAAACTTATATCACCTGATAGCCACAAAATAACCCCTTACAAGTCATAGCCTAAAAACAATAACAAAGGCTAGCAACAAACGCTCAACGCAAACGAAAAGGAAAGCACTCCTAATCGATTTTGTATCCTAAATTCACGCGTTTAGTATAGGATCTTCAATAGGATTTCTTAAGATTGAACCCAGAGAAGAGCTCCAAAAAATTCACGTTGAAATTCAAAGTTTTTACACAATTGTTGCCTACAATCAGCTTAATAGAGTTGAGATTTCGTTCTTAAATTGTGAAATTGACACAAAATTGACAAACTCAACAATGTCTATAGAGATTGTGAATGTTGGAACTACTGTTCCAATTTTGATTCCGATTTTACTTCAACACAGTGGTGAATGGGTAAGTGAGAGTAAATTTTTAATTTCCTTATTAATGGCGTGTTTATCAATTCGGACTGTAGCTATGAGTATGTTGTTGATGAGATATACAAGCAATTGAGTAGAGATTCAATTACAAATGCGATGGAGATAAAATATACAGTGAAGGATGGCTATACAGCAACTCTAATATATAATGATATGAGTGTGCGCTTGTATATGGAGATGAAAAAAAAAACTTGGATAACACTGAATATCCATTATTCGTAATATTGAAAACTGTGTATTCAAGTGTTGAATGCTCATATTCAAGTTCATACTTGGGTGGTAACTTACTCGCAACAACTTCAACTGGCTTACAATGTCAGAATGTAAAAAAAGTACACGGAACTAATATTGTTGAGATGATGGATAATCATGTAAAAGAAGACAAAATTGAGATATTGAAGGGAAATTGTATAATAGACAATCCACAACATAAATAAATTGCAGAAGGTCAGTTGTATTGGGACAAAGATACACTCATTAGTGTAATAAAGCACTATGCAATACGAGAAATATATCAATTTATAGTGGATAGATCATCTACAACAAGGTATGATTTCCACTTATGAGACTTCACTTCTCTGTAATTTTATGTATACTTCTTGTATAAAAAATATATAATTATTGTATAGTGATATTGCATATGTATACTGCTTGTTTATTTGAGACATAAGTGTAAAAATCTGAAGAAATGCGTTATCATAATACATCTTAAATAGGTATCATCTTACATGCGTGGATGAAAGTTGCTAATGGAGTCTTAGATCTTCAAGTCTACACAAATAAAATGTCTTCAAGGTTAGACAGTTCAATGATGGTCACACTTGCTCAGAGATGAGTAGACTGTTTTCACAACGTCATGCTACTTCGTGATTTGCAATAAATATGCCAATCCAAAAATAATATACACTCCAGCAGACACCATGAGCGACATGAAACAACAATATGGGATTGATATGAGTTACATAAAAGATTATAGAACAAAAGAAAAGGCGCTTAAACTACTAAGAGGGATACCACACGAATCTTATAGAAAACTTTTGGGGCACTTGTATATGATAAATATAACAAATCCTAGTTCTGTCACAATGTTATATAAATCAGAGGACGGGCGCTTCATGTATGTTTTTGTCTCACTAAATGCATCAATCATAGGATGGAAATACTGTTACCCTAATGTAGTGGTTGATGAGACATTCCTCAAATCATCACACAGAGGAACAATGTTAACAACTAGCGCACAAGATGCAGCAGGTGAATATGTTGCAGACTCGTATAATTATTATATATGGTATAGATAGCTCTTATCTGTGCATAACAAAAATAACATGTGGATGCTTTCTTATTTGCTTAACCAGGTAAAAATCTTCCACAAGCATACGCTGTTGTGAATTCTGAAAATGATGTTTCCTGGTAATGGTCTTTTAAAATGTTTAGACAGGATTTTGGGGAAAGGAAAAGGATGTGCATCGTATCCGATCATCATGCAAGCATATTAAGGGGTGTTTCGATTATGTATCCAGAGGTATCTCACTGTGTATGCATCTTTCGTCTTTAGAATAACATAAAGAAGCAATTCAAGATGAACTATGACCAGCTGAGGGAAGTATGTTTTGCAATGGCCAGAGCATACAAAATTGAAGATTTTAATCGCCTCATGCAAGATATGGACAACATTGATAAGAGGGTAAGGGGTTACCTGTTCCAAGTTGGTTATGAAAAGTGGTCTATAGTGCATTCCATTGTTAATAGATCCATGATGATGACTTCAAATATTGTTGAGTCACTCAATGCAAGAAACAGAGAGGCAAGAAAGATACCAATCATGAGTTTGCTAGATTACATGATGAATTTGGTTATGAAATGGAATAAAACAAATAGAATGATGGCAATGAGTACATTTACTGGCCTAGGAAAAAAATATCATTAAGTACTGAAGAAAAATAGCTATTTGTCGCAAAAGATGATGGTAAATATTCTTTTACCATGTCTTACTTCATACGCCTGAACAACATAATTTGACAAAAATGCATTAATACTTGTCATATCCATGTTTTAGTTTTACTAATGATATCTATTTAAATTTAGGTGAGGCCTTCAACCGATTATGTATATGTAGTAATGGATGCTGAACAAAGATGGAAC
Organism: Nicotiana glauca; assembly: GCA_026770625.1. NCBI lineage: Eukaryota > Viridiplantae > Streptophyta > Magnoliopsida > Solanales > Solanaceae > Nicotiana > Nicotiana glauca. The sequence continues at coordinate 39,030 of MU738115.1, forward strand.
ATATTCTGCATGCAAAAAAAAGAATGCTCACGTAAACGATTTCAAGGAGATGAGATTCCTTGTCCACATGCTATGGCAGTATTGGACTATACACACATGGAAGCACCCAAATATTATTCTGTCTATTACACCAAGGAATACTTCAAGAAGACATATGAAGTCCCATTTAATCCACTTCCAGATGAAACTATATGGGACCTTCCAACATAGGTGTTAGATAATGTGGTCCTACCATCGATAGTGAAGGGAAAACCAGGAAGACCAACGAAGTTGCAACGCAAGGGACAGTGGACTATGTGGAAAACAAGGACATAACAGAAGAACATGCAAGAATGCTCAAGGCAACTAGTAGATGTTGCTAGAGTGATTTAGTATTTTGTAATACTTTTCCTTCTAAATGTTACAATTAGAATATTGAAAAAATAATGAGATTTGCAATCAGATTCTCTCTGATGTATGAATTAATATTCTACTTTTTGTCATAATGAAAGTATTGGTAGAAGTTTTATTTGAAATACTATTAAGGATGTCACTATACAAAAAAATATACAAAACATATGACAATATACAAAAAATGTTGTTACTATATAAAAAATATACAAAATAGACTGTCACTGTACAATTTTTATGTAATATTTTTTTCTATACAAAATAAACTATAGCTATACAAAAAATATACAAAATAGAATCTGAATATACAAAAAAGACTGTCACTATATAAAATAGAAATTATATATTTATAAAAAAAAAAATAGAACATCACTATTGTATATATAATTTACATACAATAGGTTGTGACTATATAAAAAATATACAGATAGATATCACTATACAAATGTATAAAAAATAAATTATCGCTATATAAAAAATATATAAAATAGATGTCACTATAAAAAACATATATAAAGGACAGTTACTATACAAAAATTATACAAAATAGACTGTCACTATACAATTTATATATAGTTAGCTGCCCCTAAAACTTCGTTCCCAAAACTTCCTATAACAACTTAGCAACACCAGCTAAATTTGCAAAATCTGTCGAAAATGCAAAACCTGTCGAAACAGATTAAACTGTATAAATTACAAAACTAAAACTGTAGAAAAGTCAAAACTACATAAAATCTGAAATTGTCATAATTTCACTGTTAACTGAAAACAAACAAGTTGCAATTAAAAGTAAAATTCAACATTAGCATTTCAAACATATTGTTCAAAACTATCCCAAACAAAAAGCATAAAACGTGATATAAGTATGCAACTGTATCCAATCATGGACAATATCATAAACAAATTACTTCCAACTTCAAACTACATGTGAATTTTCTGTTAAATTATCCCAAACTACTTCATCTTGCCCTTCAACTTGCCCTTTTTTCTTGATATCCTTTAAAGTCTTATCATCACCAACAACATGCAACTTGCTCTTTTTCTTAATATCCTTCAAAGTCTTGTCATCACAAACGGCATGTGTCTTGCCCTTTTTCTTGTTATCCTTCAAATACTTGTCATCAACAACAGAATGCGACTTGCTCTTTTTCTTGTTATCCTTTTTTGTCTGATCCTTCAATCTACCAGTAGACTTTTCATCACTAGTTGCATGTCCTCTTTGTTTCTTCACTCCATAATCCCATATTAATATACTTTATCGGTTCCATATCCCTTCAATATGAATAGCTTTAGAAATACTGCTGCCTTAAATGATGTACTCAGCAAATGCAGCAACATAAACACCACAATCACTATATACAAGGTGGAACATAAACGTTGAATAAGTTAGGATAATATCCAAATAGGAATTCATGTACAAAAAATAAATAAGAATTAGAAATATTCAATAATAATTTACGTGTTATCTTGCGTTGGCAACCTATCAATGACATGAATCTCAAAAGGATTATTGGTGGGGATTCCTATAGGATTCTCCTTTGTGTCCCAAAAACCACTACGATAAAATATTGGAGCAACACTGAGTATGGCTCAACTGATCTCCGAACTGCACTATTATGCCGCGCGCCACTCATGAAATCGTATACATAAATGCGCATATCTTTGAATGACAATCTCGCCAATATCTAGTGCCACTTATCAAACATATTTATGGGGAAAAGGACTTCATCAACAGTAGACTAAGGAATATTATATCTTAAAAAATACCCAAGTATGTACTCAGCAATTGGTTTTTTTTAGTAATCAAATTTATGTCTCTGTTTTTCTCCAAAAACCCCTTGTACAAATTCAAAATCAAGCAGTTAAACCAACTGTCAGTAGTTGTAAATCTTACTAGAACATCAACATTGTACTTCCCTTTATTTCTCAAATAAGTATAAAATTACATCAATATGAAGAATATACACACATAGTCAGAAAATTACAATATGAGAAAACTAAAATGTGTATCACCAATTTATATTTTACAGTTAAAGCGTTGACTTACTGAATCACACAAGGTTAGGCCGGGATATGCAAATGTGAAGAACTATTTTTTTCTACAATATCATCAACTCCAAATTCAAAAATTTTATTTAGCTTATTGCTAGCCTCTGTATAAACATTATCCCTGATGAAATCGTTATAAAAGATATGGTTCATAACACGAAACACGAAAAAAAACAAGAAAAAAATAACTGAAACATAAAACTTACGGCGCATTAGTCCTTAAACCTCTATTGATGAAAGTGTTCCACTTACACAATACTCTGAAATCAACAGGATTGTCAACATTTTCCTGAAAAGGATACCTTATAGTCAAGATAGGCTTCTTTGACTTAGTTGGCTTATTTTGAACAACTTGGATGGTGCCAACAGAGTCAAATGTGTTCATGAATGGTGAATTTATGACCCTTGTTGGTTTCCTTTCTCCAGTGTTCATTTCAGGTGTGTCATGATCAACAACAACTATACGATCTTCCTGCATAGCAGCAATATTTTTCTCAACTTCTAAACAATCACCATGTACAATATTTTGATTGAAATACTTATGGGTGATTGCATTTATTTTAGCCTCAGCATCACTACTCTGTCTATTGTCCTCACCAACTTTCTCACAAGTATTTTTACCAAATTATATAGAATCATCCACCAAACTCCCCATATTAGCATTATTTTTGTCACAAAACTTTTGGGTGATTAAAGTGATTTTAGGCTCGGCATCCTCAATCTAGGCTTCGTAATCACCAATTCCTTCACTACTTTTACCATCTTCTATAGAATCCTTCATCACACCCTCCATAACATCAACAGTTTGCTCTAGACTTACTTCATTGTCAATATTTTTCTTTACAACTTCCTCAATACCAATATTTTTCTCCGTTACTACCAAAATTATTCTCTGCAACTTCCTTATCACCTAAATAATCTTTATGATGGCCATGATTATCATAATGGTCGTCATCTTTTCGATTACCCTATTCAGAAAAAATATACAAAAAATTGTAAAATTATAGTAACTGGTAAAAAAAACAAATAAACATAGTCATGAGAATACCTTTGAAGCATCACGTTCACCTAGAGCTTTGAAAACCTTTTCAAATGAGAAAATTATTAACTGCTCCAAAGATGAAACCTTGTCATTTACCTATAAAAATCGAATGTCAATTAAGTTGTCAGAACTACTCAAATACAATAGAACTGTACCATGTTGACTTCACTTCTCAGAAGTTTCAGCTCTTTCTTGCTTGAATTCAAGTTACTGGGCTGTGGATCCAGATTCTCATTGTTGATAGATTGTGATTCCGGCTTATTTTTGGAGTGCTTCTTAGCATTTGTTTTAACTTTAGCCACGACACCAAATTCAATATGCATCTCATTTTTATCTTCACACACCAGGACAAAATCTTGCAACTCAAGCCTTATTTGTTAATCATTTGTTGGGGAAATGTTATCAAACACCAACTACAAATAAATAAATAAAACTTAGTGTCACGACCCCAGTTCTCCCTCCATAAACATGTTATGATGGCACATAGTCCCTACGACTAGGTAAGCCTAACAATGAGGAAATAATATAACTTGAGGAAACATTTAATTAAACTAAGCAAAACTAGAAGGAAACGGTATATAAGTGCCACTTGGCATATACAACTCAAAAAAAAGGACGCGGAAGTCTACAATATCATCCCAAAACCTGGAAATTTACGGGAACCACAGGCTAATAGAAATGTAATACACTGCTCTAACTCCAGATTGTCTAAACAACTGTAAGAAAGGATAGATTGTCCACTAAAGCTGGAATAGAATAGACACTCCTGGTCTGCGGACGCGGCAGACATACCTCGAATTCTCCGCTAGATCTCTTCGCCTCGAGGATAGTGCACCTGAGTGGAGGTACCTGGATCTGCACATGAAAAACATGCGCAGAAGGGGCATGAGTACACCACAGTGGTACTCTGTAAGTGCCAAGCCTAACCTCGATTGGGTAGTGACGAGGAGGGTCAAGACACTACTGACATAAAATATAGTAATAAACCTTGCAACAACATGAAATAAACAGAAACAATAAATAAAATTATAAAGTAATACAAGTTATGCGAAGCAACAACAGCATGCAGAGAATAAGGTAACACGGAGTGAAATAGCTCAATATCAGTACCAACAACGAGGATCTCCCAGGATACCACCCTGTAGTCTCTTTCAGCAACTGTCCGAGGAGCTCCCGGGATACCGTCCCGTAGTCCATTATATGAGAATAACCGAAGGATCTCCCGGGATACCGTCCCGTAGTCCAACTATCAATGTGCGGGAGGGATCTACCGGGAATCTAACCCGTAGTCCCAAAGTAAAAGTGCGGGGGAATCTAACGGGAATCTAACCCCTAGTCCCAAAGTAAACAAACAAGGGGGGAGCTACCGGAATCCCACATCCGTATTCCTAATGTAAATGCGCATCCACAACCAGAAGATATTCAGAAATAAAGTACAAAAGACAAGCAACAGGTAGTACTAGCCTAGCATGCTTCACGTAGTACAGTCAAGGCAACCTAAACAATTAAGCAAGTTAAATCAACTAAACATGCTTTTCTAATCTAACATAGGTTATAATTGCAAGTAAAATAAGGCAAATATGAAGGGAACTCAGTCTCAATATCTTAAGTAAAAACTGGATTTTCAACAGTTAGCTCAAGTACACGCTTGTCACCTCACGTACAAGGCACTCAAATACCAAATATCATGTCTTAAGGGGAAAGGTCCCCCACACAAGGTTAAATAAGCCACTTACCTCGAACCGGCACAAAAATCAACTAGAAACCACGCCTTTGCCACGAGTATTCGACTCCAAATGGCCCAAATCTATTCAATTCAATTTTACATCATAAATAACATCTCAAGCAATCGATTCTACTATTTAATTTAAAGCTAAGATGCGAATTTAGGTAAAATGACCAAAATGCCCTTTAGGCCAACATCTCGGAATCGAATAATTTTCATATTTTTAGAACCCTCACACTCTCACGAGTCTAAGCATATAAAAATCTCCCAAATCGGAGGTCAAACACCCACTCAAAACTCAATAGTTTGGCCTATGAAATTTTACCCATTTTTCATTCAAAAATCCGAAATTAAGGAAGAATTCATGATTAGATTAGTGAGTTTAAAGCATAATAGAGTAGAGAATCGTTGCCCTCGAAAAACCTTCGAAAATTCCCCCAAATCCGAGCTCCCAAGCTTGTATTTTGATAAAAATGGCAAACCCTCATTTTTGAATGATTTAATACTGCCCAGGCATTTAATGCATCGCGAACGCGTAGGGAGTCTCGCGTTCGCGAAGAAGAAAAATTTAAGTTGCCAAAAATGCCCTTCGCGATCTCGAGGGGCAGAATGCGAACGCGAAGGCCTGGGGTCATGAAGCTACGCGAACGCGAAGCGTTACACGCGAACGCGATGAAGAGACCGGTCCTCCTCCAAAATTACTCTACGCGATCGCGAGGAGGAGGACACGAACGCGAACAAGAAAAGGCCAAAGCTACGCGAATGCGAGGGAAGCGATGTGAACACGAAGAAGGAAATTCCAGCTGGTCAAAACAAGCCTTCGCGAATGCGATAAAGGCACACCAGAAGCAGCAACAACAATTCAAAAATAGGAGGAAATGACCCGTTAAGCATCTGAAACACTCCCGAGGCCCCCGGGACCTCAACCAAACCTACAGACATAGCCCATAACCTCATTCAAACTTGTACCAACCCTTAAACCAGCTAAAACAACGCCGGAAACTCAAATTAAACAAGGACTTGAGCCTAAGAACTTTAAATTTCATCAAAACACGCTTTCGATCAAAACCTAACCAAAACACGTTCGAATGACCTGAAATTTTGCACACACATACCAAATGACATGACGGAGCTACTGCAACTTCCGGAATTCCAATCCGACCCTTGTATCAAAAACTCACTATCGGACCGGAAACTTCAAAAATTCAAACTTCGGCATTTCAAGCCTAAATGAGCTACGGACTTCCAAAATACATTCCGAACAAGCTCCCAACCCCGAAATTACCTAACGGAGCTAACAAAACCATAAGATTTCAATTCTGAGGTCGTCTTTACACTGTTCCAACTACGGACCACTTTTCAACACTTAAGCTCTCATTTAGGGACGAAGTGTCCTAAAACTCTCCGAAACCCAACACCGAACGTACCGGCAAACCAAAATAGCATAAATGAAATTAGGGGAAACACTTAATAGGGGATCAGGGAGTTAATTCTTAAGACGACCGGTCGGGTCATCACATCCTCCTACACTTAAACATTCGTTCGTCCTCGAACGAGCATATAGAACATACCTAAAGTAGTGAAAAGATGAGGGTAACTACTGCACATATCCTGCTCGGTCTCCCAGGTCACCTCATTGGCCGTCTGACCCCGCCACTGAACCTTTACTGAAGCAATGTTCTTTGACCTCAACTTTCTGACCTGTCTGTCCAATATAGCCACTAGCTCCTCAACATAGGATAGTTCTTTGTCCAACTGGACTGAACTGAAATCCAACACGTGCGGCGGGTCACAGTGATACCTCCGGAGCATTGAAATATTAAATACCGGATGAACCTCGGCCAAGCTGGAAGGTAAGGCAAGCTCATAAGCAACCTTCCCAACTTGCCTTAAAATCTCAAAAGGGCGACCTCGGACTCAACTTTCCTTTCTTCCCAAACCTCATGACGTCTTTCATAGGCGAAACCCAAAGCAGAACCTGCTCACCAACCATATATGAAACATCACAAACCTTCCTTTCTGCATAGCTCTTCTGTCTGCACTGGGCTGTACGGAGTCTATCCTAGATCATCTTAACCTTCTCCAATGCGTCCTGAACCAACTCTGTGCCCAATAGCCTGGCCTCAGCCGGCTCAAACCAACCCAACGGAGATCTGCACCTCCTACCATATAAAGCCTCATACGGAGCCATCTGAATGTTGGACTGATAACTGTTGTTGTAAGCAAACTCCGCCAATGGCAAGAACTGATCCCAAGACCCTCCAAACTCAATCACACACGCACGAAGCATATCCTCAAGAATTTGAATAGTGCGCTCAGACTGTCCGTCCGTCTGGAGGTGAAATGCTCACCCGAGTACCTAACTCCTGCTGCACGGCTCTCCAAAACCGCGATGTAAACTGCGTACCTCTATTTGAAATAATAGAAACTGGAATACCATGCAGACGGACGATCTTCCGGATATAAATCTCCGCCAACCGCTCCGATGAATAAGTGGTACACACAGGAATAAAGTGAGCGGACTTGGTCAGCCGATCCACAATAACCCAAATGGCATCAAATTTCTTCAAGGTCTGTGGGAGTCCAGACACAAAATCCATGGTGATGCACTCTCATTTCCACTCCGGAATCTCTATCTGCTGAAGCAACCCACCAGGTTGCTGGTGCTCATACTTCACCTGCTGGTAATTGAGGCATCTAGACACATAACCAACTATATCTTTCTTCATCTGCCTCCACCAATAGTGCTGCCTCAAGTCCTGATACATTTTCGCGACACCCGGATGGATGAAATACCGCGAACTATGGGCCTATGCTAAAATCAACTCTCGAAGCTTATCAACATTGGGAACACAAATCCGGCCCTGCATCCTCAATACACCGTCATTTCCGATGGTCACATCTCTGGCATCTCCATGCCGAACCTTGTCCTTAAGGACAAGCAACTGAGGGTCTTCATACTGCTGCTCCCTAATACGATCAAATAAGGAAGACCGGGAAACCACACAAGCTAGAACCCGACTAGGCTTTGAAAGATCCAATCTCACAAACTGGCTGGCTATGGCCTGCACATCCATCGCCATAGGCCTCTCTAAAGCTGGTAAATATGCCAAACTCTCCGCCCGGAAACTCAAGGCATCCGCCACCACATTGGCCTTGCTCGGGTGATATAGAATAGTAATATCATAATCCTTCAACAACTCTAACCACAGAATAGTAATATCATAATCCTTCAACAACTCTAACCACCTCCTCTGATGCATATTTAGATCCTTTTGATTGAACAAGTGCTGCAAACTCTGATGGTCAGTATAGATATCTCAAGGCACACCGTACAAATGATGACGCCAGATCTTCAAGGCATGAACAATAGCAGCTAGCTCAAGGTCGTGGACAGGGTAATTCTTCTCATGTATCTTCAACTATCTGGATGCGTAGGCAATCACCCTACCGTCTTGCATCAACACCGCTCCGAGGCCAACTCTCGAGGAATCACAATAGACAGTATAAGACCCCGAACCGGTAGGTAACATCAAAATTGGGGCTGCAGTCAAAGCTGTCTTGAGTTTCTGAAAGCTCGCCTCACACTCCTCTGTCCACTGAAATGGGGCACCCTTCTGGGTCAATCTAGTCATAGGGGCCACAATCGAAGAAAATCCCTCCACAAAACGACGGTAGTAGACCACCAAACCAAGGAAACTGCGAATCTCTATAGCTGAGGATGGCTTGGGCCAACTCGGCACGACTCTATCTTCCTCGGATCCACCCAAATGCCCTCACTCGAAACCACATGGCCTAAGAATGCCACCAAACTCAACCAAAACTCACATTTTGAGAACTTTGCATATAACTTCTTCTCTCTCAGGGTCTGAAGCACTGTCCTCAAGTGCTGCTCATGATCTTCCCTACTCCAGGATTATACAAGAATATCATCTATGAAAACAATGACGAACGAGTCGAGATATGGCCTGAACACACTATGCATCAAATGCATAAAGTTGTTGGGGGCATTGGTCAGCCCAAATGACATAACAAGGAACTTGTAATGGCCATACCGAGTCTTGAAGGCAGTCTTCGGGATATCTGGCTCCCAAATCTTCAACTGATGGTAACCTAAGCGCAAGTCAATCTTAGAAAACACTTGTGCGCCCTGAAGCTGGTCAAACAGATCCTGAGGAAAAGGATAATAGTTCTTCACTGTAACCTTGTTCAACTGGCGATAATCAATACACATACGCATAGAACCATCCTTCTTCTTCACAAACAAGATAGGAGCACCCCACGGTGAAACACTATGTCAAATAAAACCCTTAACAAGTAATTCCTACAACTGATCCTTCAACTCAGGAGGAGCCATACGGTACGGAGGGATGGAAATGGGCTGAGTTTCCGGCAACAGATCAATGCCAAAATCAATGTCTCTATCGGGAGGCATGCCCGAAAAATCAGCTGGAAACACATCGGGATAATCCCGTACCACTAGGACTGAATCAACAGAAGGGGTATCAACACTGACATCTCTCACATAAGCTAAATACACGGCATACCCCTTCTCAACCTTACGCTGAGCTTTAAGAAAAGAGATAACTCTACTAGGAGTGTGATCTAAAGTACCATTCCACTCAACACGCGGAATACCTGGCACAGCCAGCATCACAGTCTTGGTGTGATAATCAAGAATAGCAAAATGGGGTGACTACCAGTCCATGCCTAAGATAATATCAAAGTCAAACATACCGAGTAACATTAAATCTGCTCTGGTCTCAAAACCATGAATAGTAACCATACATGACCGATAAACGTGGTCCAGAACAAGAGAATCCCCCCACAGGAGTAGAAACATAAATGGAGGCACTCAAAGAATCCTGAGGCACACCTAAATATGAAGCAAAGTAAGAAGACACATAAGAATAAGTAGAGCCCAGATCGAATAGAACCGATGCCTCTCTGTGAAAACCCAGTATAATACTTGTAATGACGTAGTCGGAGGCAACAGCCTCAGTACGAGTAGGAATAACATAATATCTGGCCCGACCCCTCTCTAGAGGGCGACCTCTATCTCCCCGACCTCCGCCCCTAGCCGGTTGGGCAGATGGGGTAGCAGCTGGAGCTGTGATTATGGCCTAAGAACTCTGCTGGGCACGCTATGGCTGAGAAGTCTGTGAAGATGCACCCCTACCAAGTCTGGGGCAGTTCCTAACCATGTGGCGTGTATCACCACACTCGAAACAAGCTTTGGGAGGACGCGGTGGCTGTGACTGACTAGTGCCACGCCTGCTGGACTGACCTCTGGAAACACCCCGCGCAGGAGGCGCGTTAGAAACTGGAGATGAATAGTAAGGCTCCTGAGGTATAGGCGGAGCTGGAGCACTGCTGGCTGCTGGAAGAGCTGAATGAACGGGTCGACCCACATAACCCCTACCATGACGACCTGCTGCTAGGGTATGGGCACTAGAGTAGTAGCCCGACTCTTGAGACCTCTTGGCCTCCCTCTCCACTCTCTCCCGGGCGAGCATACCCTCAATCCTCCTAGCAATGCTCACTACCTGCTGATAAGGAATGTCCATCTCCAGCTCTCGAGCCATGCTAGATTTGATGGGTGGGATAAGCCCTCAATGAACCTGCAAACTCTCTCACAAGCTGTAGCAACCAAAGCCGGTGCATGCCTGGCCAACCTGATATAACGGATAGCATACTCCGAAAAAGTTATAGTACCCTAGCGAAAATGCTCAAACTCTGCACGCCATGCGTCCCTGAGACTCTGAGGGACAAACTCTCTCACGAACATATCTGAGAGCTGGGTCTAGGTTAGTGAGGTAGCCTCGGCTAGACTGTCTATCTCATAAGTGCGCCACCAATCATAGGCGACTCCCTAAAGCTGGAAGGCGGTGAAGGAAAACCCGCTGGACTCTACTATGCCTATAGTGCAAAGAATACGATGACACTTCCCTAGAAATTCCAAGGATCGTATGATGCTAATCTACTAAATACTGGGGAATCATACTTCTTGAACCTCTCAAGTCTCCGCTGCTCGTCCCCTGAAGCAGCTGACCCGTTCTCGGGCTGAACTGGCGCTGCAGGCGGTGTGGGAATAATCTCGGGAACCTGCTCAACCTACACTCGCTGCTCAAGAGTGCAGGCGGCGGGAGTCCGTGCTCCTCCCCTGGCCTGGGATATGGCTGCAGCAAGGGGAATCAGCCCTGCCTGAGCCAAGGTGGTGTACATACTCATGAACTGAGCCAAAGTTTCCTGGAGAGCTGGAGTAGTAGTGACAGTAGTACGCGTGCCAGGTGCCTGGGCTCCGGCTGGATCTGCTAGTGGTGCCTCGGTGGTAGCTCGCGCAGGTGCTCTGGCTGCACCACGTGCGCATTCTCGACCTCTCCCCCGGTCCCGGCCTTTGACGGCTGCAGTAGGGGAAGTGGGTGCCTGATCATCTCGAGTAGCACGTGTCCTCACCATCTATAAAAGAATAGAAGACAGAAGTTTAGAATTGATGTCAAAAATATCGCACGACAAGGAAATCAAATGAAATGAAGATTTTTCCTAGAAAGTTACATAGCCTCTCGTAGATAAGTACAGACGTCTCCGTACCGATCATCGAGACTCTAATAAACCGACATGTGTTCCGTTACTCCTATGAACTTAGAGCTTTGATACTAACTTGTCACAACCCCAGTTCACCCTCCATGAACATGTCGTGATGGCACCTAGTCCTTATGACTAGGTAAGCCTAACAATGCGAAAATAATATAACTTGCGAAAACATTTAATTAAACTAAGCAAAACTAGAAGGAAAACGGTATATAAGTGCCACTTGACATATACAACTCAAAAAAAGGACACGGAAGTCTACAATATCATCCCAAAACCCGGAAACTCACGGGAACCACATGCTAATAGAAATGTAATACACTGCTCTAACTCCAGAATGTCTAAATAACTGTAAGAAAGGATAGATTCTCTATTAAAGCTGGAATAGAATAGAGACTCCTGGTCTGCGGACGCAGCAGACATACCTCGAAATCTCCGCTAGATCTCTCCGCCTCGAGGATAGTGTGCCTGAGTGGAAGTACCTGGATCTGCACATGAAAAACATGCGCAGAAGGGGCATGAGTACACAACAGTGGTACTCAGTAAGTGCCAAGCCTAACCTCGGTTGGGTAGTGACGAGGAAGGTCAGGGCCCTACTGATATAAAATATAGTAACAAACCTTGTAACAACATGAAATAAACAGAAACAACTAATAAAATTATGAAGTAAGACAAGTTATACAAAGAAACAATAGCACACAGAGAATAAGGTAACACAGAGTGAAACAACTCAATATCGGTACCAACAACGAGTATCTCCCAAGATACCGTCCTGTAGTCCCTTTCAGCAACTGTCCGAGGAGCTCCCGGGATACCGTCCCGTAGTCCATCATATGAGAATAATAGAAGGATCTCTCGGGATACCGTCCCGTAGTCCAACTATCAATGTGCGAGGGGATCTACCGGGAATCTAACCCGTAGTCCCAAAGTAAAAGTGCTGCGGGATCTACTGGGAGTCTAACTCGTAGTCCCAAAGTAAACAAACAAGGGGGAGCTAGCGGAATCCCACATCCGTAGTCCCAATATAAATGTGCAACCACAACCAAAAGATATTCAGAAATGAAGTACAAAAAACAAGCAATAGGTAGTACTAGCCTAGCATGCTTCACGTAGTACAGTCAAGGCAACTTAAACAATTAGGCAAGTTGAATCAACTAAACATGTTTTTCTAATCTAACACAGGTTATAATTGCAAGTAAAATAAGGCAAATATGAAGGAAACTCAGTCTCAATATCTTAAGTAAAAATCAGATTTTTAACAATTAGCTCAAGTACACACTCGTCACCTCACGTACAAGGCACTCAAATACCAAATATCATGTCATAAGGGGAAAGATCCCCCACACAAGGTTAGACAAGCCACTTACCTCGAACCGGCACAAAAATTAACTAGAAACCACGCTTTTGCCACGAGTATCCGACTCCAAATGGCCCAAATCTATTCAATTCAATTTCATATCATAAATAACATCTTAAAAACTGATTCTACTATTTAATTTAAAGCTAAGACGCGAATTTAGGTAAAATAACCAAAACGCCCTTCAGGCCAATGTCTCGAAATCGAATAGTTTTTATATTTTCAGAACCCTCGCACTCTCACGAGTCTAAGCATACAAAAATCTCCCAAATCGGAGGTGAAACACCCACTCAAAACTCAATAGTTTGGCATATGAAAATTTACCCATTTTTCATTCAAAAATTTGAAATTAAGGAAGAATTAGTGATTAGATTAGTGGGTTTTAAGCAATAGTGAGTAGAGAATTGTTACCTAATCGTTGTCCTCGAAAAAACTTCGAAATTTCCCCCCAAATCTGATCTGTCAAGCTTGTATTTTGATAAAAATGGCAAACCCTCGTTTTTGAATGATTTAATAATGCCCAAGCATTTAATGCATCGCGAATGCGTAGGGAATCTCGCATTCACGAAGAAGAAAAATTTAAGTTGCCAAAAATTCTCTTCGCGATCGCGAGGGGCAGAACGCGAACGCTAAGGCCTGGGGTCATGAAGCTACGCGAACGCGATGAAGAGACTGGTCCTCCTCCAAAATTACTCTACGCGATCGCGAGGAGGAGGACGTGAACAAGAAAAGTCCAAAGCTACGCGAATGCGAAGAAGGAAATTCCAGATGGTCAATACAAGCCTTCGCGAACGCGATGAAGGCACACCAGAAGGAGCAACAACAGTTCAAAAATAGGAGGAAATGACCCGTTGAGCATCTGAAACACACCCGAGGCCCCCGAGACCTCAACCAAATATGCGGACATATCCCATAACCTCATTCAAACTTGTATCAATCCTTAAACTACCTAAAACAATGCTAGAAACTCGAATTAAATAAGGATTTGAGCATAAGAACTTTAAATTTCATCAAAATACGCTTTCGATAAAAAACCTAACCAAAACACGTCCGAATGACCTAAAATTTTGCACACACATCCCAAATGACATGACAGAGCCACTGCAACTTCCAGAATTTAAATTCAACCCTCGGATCAAAAACTCACTATTGGACCGGAAACTTCAAAAATTCAAACTTCGGCATTTCAAACCTAAATGAGCTACGGACTTCCAAAATACATTCCACAAGCTCCCAACTTCGAAATCACCTAATGGAGCTAACGGAACCATCGGATTTCTATTCCGAGGTCGTCTTCATACTGTTCCGATTATGGATCACTTTTCACACTTAAGCTCTCATTTAGGGACTAAGTGTCCCAAAACTCTCCGAAACCCAGCACCGAAAGTCCCGAAAAACCAAAATAGCATAAATGAACTTAGGGAAAATAGTTAATAAGGGATCGGGGATTAATTCTTAAGACGACCGGCCAGATCGTCCCACTTAGCAATCATGAAATTAAAAAAAAAAAAAAAAACAANATACATTCCACAAGCTCCCAACTTCGAAATCACCTAATGGAGCTAACGGAACCATCGGATTTCTATTCCGAGGTCGTCTTCATACTGTTCCGATTATGGATCACTTTTCACACTTAAGCTCTCATTTAGGGACTAAGTGTCCCAAAACTCTCCGAAACCCAGCACCGAAAGTCCCGAAAAACCAAAATAGCATAAATGAACTTAGGGAAAATAGTTAATAAGGGATCGGGGATTAATTCTTAAGACGACCGGCCAGATCGTCCCACTTAGCAATCATGAAATTAAAAAAAAAAAAAAAGACAACTTATGTATCAAAAATGTATAATTTATGTATCATAAATGCATAATTCATGTACATGCATAATTTATGTATCATAAATGTATATTTTTTATCCGCTCCTGACTTAAAAGAAAAAATTCTTTCCTCAACCTCTTAAAGGTCACATTTTTCTTTAGATTCCAGTTAAGTATGCATGACACAAGATTTCCAATCCGATAAGCGAGGTTTTTGCGCGTATGGGGGACAACATTCATAAAACCAACACTAGAATGCCAATGGAAAACCACCATATTGGTACATATCTCTCCTGCTATGAACCTTATCCTTTATTGACTCCAACGTAGCATTAAAAACTACTTTTCCCCAAGGGAAAGTCTCAAAATCACCAGATTCAACCAACATAAAATCATTATTTGTTATCAAATCATCATTTGTAATAGAAAATGGAAAACTGTGAATGAAATACAATACTACAATTTTTAATGTATCCTCATCAGATTTCCATATTTTTTTTAAGAAACAGTCAGTTAATAATTTCTTAGACACTTTCGACATGCTTGGAAAGTACAATTCCATCAACCGACTCGACTGGACAGATTCATAATTCTTATTGGGTCACTATTACACTTTAAACCTGTGAAAATACAAAACTCTGCAAGTCCAAAACGCAACTTGGTGCTATTCACTTTAATCCATAACTTATTATCTTTAGTTGACACTACTTTCCTAAGCAATAATGAATGAATAAGTTGGTTCTGTATAAAAAATTCGGGCAAGTCCACAAAATAACCAAAACATATCTAAACGTCTCAATCTGCTGATCATCAAAACTATCTTTCAAATGTTTCACTATACTACAGTTTGTATGCACATTGATACGAGTACTATAATGATCACCCAAAGGAACATAGTAATCCAAAAGCTGCAAACAACACAAAAATATAAATATATAAGCTTCATAACAATCACAAATACACACTTTAAACATTACTTATACACTATGTGGATAGATAATGCACTT
The DNA here is from genome assembly GCA_026770625.1 of Nicotiana glauca. NCBI lineage: Eukaryota > Viridiplantae > Streptophyta > Magnoliopsida > Solanales > Solanaceae > Nicotiana > Nicotiana glauca. The sequence goes on from MU738115.1 coordinate 55,006, forward strand.
TATATACAAAAGTTTCACATTACTAATTGACTTGATACAAATTATATACAATATAAAAAAGAATGATACTCCCTCCGTTTCAAATTAAATGAAGTAGTTTGACTCGGTACGGAGTTTAAGGAAAAAAAGAAATACTTTTGAAATTTGTGGCCTTAAAAGCTTAAAGGGTAAAGCTTTGTGGGCCCATGACTTTTGTGTAGTTATAAAAGCTTCTCATTAAGGGTAAAATGGGTAAAATGAGGAGTTTAAAGTTAAATTATTTTTAAATTTAGAAATGTGTCATTTATTTTGAAACAGACTAAAAAGGAAAGTACCTCATTTAATATGAAACGGAGGGAGTACATTTTATATACAAATCTAGAACATAACTGCTATATTGGATAAATTTTCTACATACTAAAATAAACTAAGAGCACACAAGTCAAAGTTATATCATTAGAAAATACCTTCAAATCAGATGAGCTAGAACATTTTCAATCAACACGAACTTTTCTCTTTTTTAATGGAACATTATCCTCGTCCCTTTTAACCTTCCTTTTAGAACCTTTACCCTTATCCTTCACAACATCATTTTCCACTATTTTAATCTTTCTTTTTGAACTTGTGCCTTTTTCAAAAACTACATGCTGAGCAGTTTGTGACCTCGTTACTCTATCGCTGGGTGTCTCGCTATGAGAACGAGTCCCTCTATCAACGGGGATACTTTGCATTTCTTCAGTAGGGGTATTTTGCATTTCTTCAACATATTTAGGAGTTGCATGTCCCAAATCACACTCAAATTCGGGTAAATTTTCAAATTCGTCGTTATCATCACTAATGAAATTAGGATTATATTTCACTAATTTACCAGCTAATTTCAGATAATTTGGGATTCCCTCAACTTTCTTTTTTTTCTTCAAAGACTTCTTTTCCCCCATTATCGAGTCGACTATGAACAAAAATTGAAAAACCTACTAAAATTTTGACTTATATTGAGAGCAAGAGTAAAAATGGAGAAGTTGTGTTTTAGAAAAAAGATGTTTTGAGAGAGCTGAGTGCAATAGAAAAATAACGGAGCGAGTTAAAAGGAGTGGGTGGGTTATGGATTATGGGCTATTAGATGTAATAAGTTTGGGCCAGAGGGGCATTTCGGGTCCAAAGGAAAAAATGTGGGCTATTAAAATTTTGAAGGGCTATACAAAGTAGTTTTCTCTTTACAAAATATTATTAATATTAGCCAATATGCTATTTGTGGCAAAAAAATTCATTTTTTTTAGTGAGTGTTGTTATAATAGATTGGATACGTCTTAAGGAGTTTAAATCTAAGTTTTGGGATGATTTGGTGGAGTTATGAGACAGTTTGAATTGATATTTCAAAGTAGAAGAAGAACATGGAAAAAAAATGATATGTGTAGCACATTATGTATATTTTGTATATAATATATGTATCATATTTTTATCAATTGTGATTCACATGTATATCCATGTATGATACATGTTTGATACATGTATCACAGAATAATTTTTTGAACTCGATTTTAACTACGATACCAAATCAGTTCAAATCACCTCCAATCTTCTTAAATTTTACATATTGACTCATCCATATATTTTTAGTAAATTTCAACCATACCCATTGAAAAAGGTCCATTTTTGCTTCAATTTTTAGAATCTTACACACACACACACGCGATTTTAACTACAATACCAAATCAGTCCAAATCACCTCCAATCTTCCTCAAATTGACTCATCCATATATTTTCAATAAATTTCAACCATATACATTGAAAATGGTCTATTTTTGCTTAGATTTTTAGAATATATATATATATATATATATATATATATATATATATATATATATATATATATATATATACACACACACACA
>MU738115.1:62902-85475 GCA_026770625.1 Nicotiana glauca
GGGAGGAACTACATAACATTGAAGATGAAAAATAGCAAATAAGATATCAAAGAAACAAAAGAGAAACAATCTTTACAACTTTTGGTAAAGAGGGGGAACAAACAGTCAAAACACCCTCAAAGAAAGGATACTAGTCTTCTTTTGGTAAATGTATATACAACAATGGATGATACAACATTTACAGAACAAAGTGTTTACAACATTCTCTCAAGAATGGTCAGTCTGTTAGCAAAGAAATCGATGGTTAGCATTCTGTAGTTTACTCTCCCTAATGTACAGCTTCGTAGAAATTCTCGCTGTACAAGTAGTCTGTGAACTCGTAACCTATGAATTGGTTACTTCAATATGAGCTATACACCTAACTAATCTAAGCGCCAACTACTTCCAGTCCCTACTCGAGTATATGGACAACTTACATTATTTGCATGTGAAGAATGGAGAAAAAAGGAATGTCGCGACTCCATTGTACTTGGTTCTTGTTTATGTACAGCTATCTTCATCTACTAAGAGCTTTCAATTTATGCAAGAATTCTAGTGTCTCTTTATAAGAAGGATCGCTGCGGCTCAAAGGTTTGCAGGAATTAATATGATCTGTTGACTCCAAAACCTGCACAAAAATGTGGGCAAAGATGAAAATCTCCACAGATATAGAAGATAAAGTTCAATGATAGTCAATCGGAACATCACATTGTCAACATAACTCCATAAGTCAATATGAATAAAATTGTGCAATAGCTTGGAGGATACATGCTTTCAAACGACTGGCTCATTAGAACAATCTTGCCATCCATTTTCACTATTAAGGACAAGCATCCGACGGTGCCACAGAGATCAGGATCAACTTCCCAATCTCCAAAATTTCAGGTTTACTTTTTTGATCAAGCACGATCCAAGTTTTATGTTTGCTACCTACAGTAAAAACCATTTAGAAAAGCTCTACTCCCTTTCACCTACTAAAATTTTAGTTACTTCCAGAATAACATGAAGTGACAACCACTTCAATATTATGTGTGTTAACTTATCTCTAAGAAAGATGAGACAGAAAGTTCCATGTTTCCTTTAACATATTTAGTTCTATATCAAACTGCCAAAAAAATCGCTAGGCCCCAATAATTGAGAGAAGAATGCTCTAACTAATATGATATGATATGCTCAACCACAAAGTGCAAGCAATCAAAATGATAACTGCAAACTATTGCAACAAATATAGGTGCCTGGTAATCATCAATTTGAGCAACTTACAACTAATTCTCCAAATCCGGGATATGCCGACTCTAATGGTACAATTTCCATTCGAAAAGCCCAGCCTCCATAGCCTTCAACAATTGGAGTTACCTTGGTCTACGAAAGGATCATCAGTCAATTTATAGAACGGCAACCACAGAAGTGAATTTTTTCAATGGGAACTCAAGGGTGGAAAAATATTACCTCACAGAAACTGAGGACATCAAGCATCCCTTTTTTGTGAAGCTGCCGCATAAAATCATTTAGCTCAACCAATCTTGGAGATCCACTTCTCAGCTCCCCAATCTAGCAATGGCAGGAAGTAGTATTTATCAAATTTCACATCCAAGTTCACCCGCAACAAAAATCTCATATCTCATGTGCATATTTCTAAATAAGAAACTGAAGTGCTCTTGGGAAAAAACATAAGTAGGAAAGAGAAATAAGATAACAAGGTAAATAAAGGGAGCAGGAAAATGTTACTAACAGTGGGTGCAGGGCGGAAAACAAGACCCATTCTCCAAGGCATGTCTGCAAGTTTGCTGCCAAAATGAGGACAGCTGTAGAATACCTGACCAAATCATTTTTAAGAAAACTAATGAATAAGCGAATTTAAAAAGTATAAAAATAGGTCAAATGTCTTGTAATTCATCATCTGATAGGAAGCAGCACACATACGACTCCAATTGTATTCTTGACAAGGTCATCCTTCTTTTCTGCTTTTGCTTGATACAACATCTGCTTGACAACCAGGCCGCCCATGCTGCCAAATTCCAACCAAAAGTGTGGTTTCGTGTCAGTAAACATGTATAGCTTTGGGGTATCAGCTTGAATAGATGCTTAAAATAAATTTAAGCACTGATGCAAAAGGGTTCTGGTGCCATTACTAATAGGAAGATAAAATAGTTATGACACCATTACTAAGATAATAGTTAACAATGTATCATATGAACTAGAGGGAAAATGTGCAGCGCCAAACAAAATAATTTTTGCAATCCTAGGTGCAGGATACAAAAAGAGTTTCTTGAAAAGAGCAACAGAGGATGCTACATAACATGAACTAAAACTTCCCCCAATGGGAAGTGGTTAATTTTAGAAGCGCCCAAGAATGGAAGGTATAACGAAGGGAGTTCCAATTAATGGACCAGATAATCACAAGCTCCAAGTAGTCTAACAGCAGAGAATATGCGGTTTGATTAGGACCAACCTATGGGAAATGAATACAACTGGTCGATCACCAATGCCTGCAGCAACAAGCTTCTCCAACAGCATGGCACTTACTTCCTGCGGGTTTAAAACAATGAAATGAATAATACATCTGATGCCACTGAATTGCATGCACACCAAGTTATTTTTATAAGGAAATGTACAACAGATTATAGGACCAAGAGCAACAAAACATGCCCAGGTTCTGCACAATAGAACCCTTCAAGATGACGAAACCTCTTCTAATTATAAACAGCTGTAATCATCCCATTAGATAGGATCTTAGTTTTGGAGAAGTTTAGTTTTGAGAGGCTTAGCCTAATTTTAAAGCTTCTAAGCGCTGGGATTGATCTCATCTTCATCTTCTTGAACTTCAACTTGAATTTTTAGGGTTAGATTTTTTGTACGAGTTCATCCCTTCTCAGTCATGTTTCTTTTCTTTCTCTTGATTGATATTACAAGTCTTCCTTTGTGTTGAGCCTAATTGGATTATTAATTAGTGGGTTCTTGCATATTTATTTGAAATTGACAAATAGTATTCTTTATCTAAGTCCATTTCAAATAGTATATATATTCTTCATCTAATTCTTTCTTTGATTCTACTACTATTGTCTTTGAGTTGAATGACTGTTAGTGATAACAAGGTATATTAAATACTTGAGTTTGTGTTATTATAATTCATATAATCCTACCCTATCGTGTATTCTTTCTTATTATTCTTCGGCAAATTTGTTTTGCTTCCAATATTGCAACTTATCACCATTCCTTTGCTCCCTTTTTTGGATAATGGTTGACATTTCTCATAATGGTGGCATCCGCGCCATCTTGCATACACCTCAACTAATCCACCGTGTACCTGCTATCTTCCACCGGCACAATACAAGGTAACTTCTCACCGTTAAAGCTTAGACAGATGAGAAGAAGTCAAGAAACTACCTAGCCTTTTTCCCTCCATTGTGATTTGAATTTTAGTTTCTCATGGTCCATTCAGCTTGTAGCGAGTGCTAGGTCATACCCTTGGGTGCAACATCCTTTCTAGTTTTTCCAATGTTTTTCTGGTGTAGAATGGTGTAGAGGAGTTGAATAATCTCACATTCCCTTCATTAGTGGATGAACTATATGTGGCAATGTATAGACATTTCTTGAAAGCTTTAGGATAAATAAACTAGTCTCTAACAATTGAAAAGGGGAGTCCAGTGTTTTGCATGATACTATGACCAACCTCAAACACACACAATAATTTGACAGAAGTTAAGAAAAATGCAAACCTGAAGAGGTAGGCTCGCTCCAGACCACTGGGTTAGATTCGTCTGCATAAAATTCCATGTTTAAAGTCAGACGACAGGTTTTTGTGTGTGGGTGGGGTGGGGGTGGGGGATAAATAGATAGCAAAGGGACACCTAGAAAAACAATAATATAACTTTTGATTTAAAGAAGTGCAAGACCTCATCATTTGCAAGACCTTTTTTAAAATTTAAAAAAGCTACACATGAGGAGAAAGATGATTGAATATTCGATAAGATTTTAAAATGATAGACAGATTATGTACCAACCTTGTACTTCAGACTAAATAGACGGGCATGAGGGAAATCAGATGCCAGCCATTCACCAGGCCAAAATGTTCCTTCCCGTCCAGCCTCTTCATCAATTTTCTCAACCAGGCCAGATTTGGTTGATGACTTGTCATCTGACAACCGCCAAGTTTTGAAGGGCCCCCCACGCAAACCGTGTATAAAGACAACATCAACTGCAGGTATTTCTGACTCTGATATATTCTCAGATTCACTTGCAGATGTCGATGATGTATCATTACTGGTATCTTCAGCTGTTGTATGCTCACTCTCAGCAGAATCTTTGGCACCTGAAGATGACGACCCATCCAATGATTTTGGCATTATCTTTTCCATACATTTCCAGTGCGGTAATTCAGGATTTATCAGGAGGATCATATCAGCATAACGAGGGCAAGTATGTACTTTGTTAGAAGGATTTCCATGAAGTACATCACCATTTACAGAATCTTCACCAGTTTGGTCATCACAGAATATGTTCAACAGCGTTGCCCTCGAATAACTTCGTATTTTAGGGTCATTGCAACCAGGAATCCTTCCACTAGCACATTCTTCAAGCCATTCACACCACTCTTTATCTCCAACTAGTCCTTTCTTGACTTTTGGAAGAACTGAAAGTACAGTTAGCAACCGTGCTGCATGCTTCCGAATATGACCTGTAGGGGGAACACGTAGACTGGATGCATCATTGGAATTCACAGTAGTAGAAGCTTCGCCAGGAACCGTTGGCACCCGTTCCTGTCCCTCCGATGCTCGTGACGCATCATATGCTTCTATTGCAGCAAGCTGTTCATAATCATCATCCAGTAACAGGCGCCTAAGCAAATTGAGGACTCCAAAATCAGCTATTTTGTTCAGACAAAGAGTATCTTCGGCACATATTTCTGTCAGCGCTTTGATCCCTTTAAGCGTGGCCACTGCAGAATCTGCAGCATTGACCTTAGGCAGTTTGTCTTTCTTAAGACTTTTTAGCGCCGCAGCAAAAGGTTCCAGGGAGAGAAGATCTGCCAAGGGATGTGTATCATCAGCATTGGCAACTCTTCCCAGTTGCATTCCTACTAAATTGACAACTGCTCCTGCCAATTGACTAGCAATTTGTGTGGCAGAAACTATATTTGCTTGATCAACTTGGGTCTGCAAAATTAAGATTCTTCATGAACCACTGAGAAACCAAGGAGACACGAGATGTTTCTACTTACAAATAAAAAAGACTACTTCCACACCATCCCAAAACAAAACAAATAAAGATTATAGTGTGACAAACCTTCACTTTATCACTGTTTGGTTGGTTATTTCCTTTGCTTAATGCTGTTTTCTTGGATTCCAGAACATCACTTAGCATAATAGTTAACCATCCTTGAGAAATTGGTATGGAGGATGGTCCATAATCTTCAAGAATGCGTGAAAGGATACTTATAGCTGATGACCGTATTGCATAAGAGGATAGCTGTCCAAAGACCCAAGGGAGCAGAACCCCAGACCAATGCTGGCTTTCTTCCAGTGACATATGCCATTCCCTAGCACAGAGCAACTCCAAAGCCTTAGCCAATGCTTCTTGCACCGAAGAATGCTTTGTGGTCTGTTTAGCAGCCTCTCTCATCAAATGAAGACCCTTTTCCACTGCTACCTCCTGTGCCGGAGGGCTTCGCTCAAGAGAAACCAAAAATGCAGACAATGCCATCTGAGCTAGGGGGATGTCCTGAGTTTTACTTGCATGCGAAACAGTAGACAGAAGACTAGAAGTCCAATCAGACACAGAAGTACTTAGCGGCAGATTGTGGTCTTCTAGAAGCAATTTAGCTATCAGACTTCCATGCCATTTCACAGATCTCTCTGGTGCCACTAAAGCAGCCATGACTGCATGCCCCTCTTGATCCAGTTCTTGAATATGATACCTATTAACTTCCGAAGCCGTTGCCCAATTTGCTAATGCCCAAGCAGCAAAAGGAACAGCAACTTGTTCAGAATGCAAATCATCCCAAAGGCCAGGAACCACAGCAGAAGACAAATTTGATCGTGCTGATGAACTATCACTTATTTTGTTAAACAAGAGATTACTAGGCGTATATCTGGCTGTCTGGCTAGTGTTAGGAGGCCCCATCTCAACAAGCGCATTAGTTCTTGAAAGTCCTACAGCAGTCGTACCTTCAAGAATCTTCATCCCAATACCCTTCATCCCTTCTCCGCCATCATCATCCTCCTCATGTGGCTCATCCCAATGCATACCACCTTCCTCGATTACTTCAATCGCTGCGGCAATATCTCTCATCTCAGCATCTTTGGGTAGTGTAGGCTTGAACAAAACCTTGTCTGCACTTTCACAATGGGACGTGACAATATCCATAATTGCTGCAACCAGCATGCTCCTACCTTTCAAAGAATCAGAATAATCGAATGAACTACGTCTTGTATTCTGCTTCCATAAAAAATTCAACATTTCCATGTCAAACAAAAAATAATAATTCCTCCAAAATTGTAAAAATGAAATAACAATTTAATAACTTTCAATAGCCTGGTCACAAAGAACTTAATCTATGTCATTTCATGCCATTCATAATTAACGAGTATCTTCAAGGGCTTGCTTGAGGAACGATTAAGTCCTGAAGTTAAACATTTCACTAAATTTTAACTATTTATACAATTTCTTCCATACATTAATTAATTTTAAAATTTAATGGAAAAAGGCCTCACCTTTTTTGATTGTCGAGGCTGAGCAGAGAAAATAAACCTAAGAAGATAGGGAACAGCATGAGGCCTCGCGAGAACATCCTCACACACATTAGAATCAGCAATCAAGTAAGCCAAAGCCCTAGCGGACTCAGCCTGGGTCCCGCAATTCTCCCCTGATGTCCCCACCGTCTCCAGAAGCCAATCAATCACCGCGCCACCGCCTGCGGCAACGAGCGCCGCCCTCCGACTCTCGCTGGCGGCGGCAATGTCAGCTAACAACGCCGCAACCCTAATCTCAAACCCGACCCGAACTTCGTGATTCGCTGAAGACATAACCGACCTCAACGACTTCCATAGCACAGAAGCTGCAGCCCCTGTCTTCTTCATCCTATTTACAATCCTCATCAACGACTCGTTCGATTTTTCCAGCACGTTCTCAATTTCATCATCGTGAGTTAAAATTACAGCGCAGGAAGCAACAATGGCAGATAATAGGGTTGCCGATAGAGCAAATACAGAGTAACGAGAGGGGTGGGTGGGTTCGGGAATTGGAGGATAGGTGGGGGAAGGGACAAGATGGGGATTTTTTATATTATTAAGGATATTGACAGAATCCTCGGGATTACGATTTGAAGATGAAGAGAGAGAGCGACGGCGAGGTAAACGGGTACAACACCGGCGGCTTGTTCTACAAAGAAGGCGAAGCATAATTCAGTTAACTTGTTCCAAAAGAAATTGATGTGTTTAACTAATACTGAAAAGAGGATAGTAATAAATTTTTGGATTAGTGGCAAAGGCGAAAATGGAGGAAGAAAGGGGTGGATTATGAATTTGGACTTTGGAGGAACAAGAAGAATAGTGAAGAAAGAGAGGGAATTTTATAGGTAATATGCGGAATCTTGAACTAGTTGGTTGACAGGTACGTAATGTCAATTGTCAAACCATAGTCTAATACTCTAATCCATGACTTCAAATGGATATTAATGGTGAATGTGCAGATTAATAATTAATCTTACTATTATTTAGGTCAAATTAAATAAATGTTCCTAAATACACGTAACGGAATAGTCCCATACATATCGAAGGAAACTAGGTTTTTGAAGCTTAAAGAGGTTATTTGGTATGGTATATAGGAAGAAATAATCATGGTATTGGAGAGTTATGATAGCTATTCAATGTTTGACATATATATTTTTAGTGATGTATAATTAATCCTTATATAAAGTTATACATTAATTTTTATAAAACTTTCTACCACTATCAAAATGGAATAACTAATTCATACTATATAACTTATATATGGATAAAACACCAAAAGAATAAAACTATTCCTTTGTCTTTTCTCTAGAAACTATTCTTTTGTCTTTTCTCTAGAAGCCTATGAAAGACAAGTATTCAAGAATATAATTGTAAACTCATAGCATTTTAGTTTAAAAAATAAATAAATATTTTAAATGACATCTTGTATATTTAATTTTAGTGCAATGAATGAAACGTATAACAACAAATAATCTCTGCATTCCTAATCAATATATCACTAATTCCTGTATTATCAATTCTTGCATTACTAATTTTTGTATAATTTTTTTGAATAAAAAAACGTCGAAGAGTTTAGAATTCTAATCATTTTAAGTTGTTGGTACTAAATTAATTATTCATACATAAATAAATTTTTTAAGCTAAATATAGAGTTTGCGCCAAAGTTATTAGGTTCCGCCGAACCTGTATTTTGTTACTGAGTCCCTAGTAATGTTTGACCAAAAAGTGTGATTTTCTGCTAAAAGAGTTATATTAATATAATGATGGGTTAACTTAATTAATAATAATATCTCTAGGTATGAGTTCTGAAAACGTAACTAATGTTAGGCAGATCTGATGCAGAATGACAGTAACATGCGTTAACTATTCCAAAAAGTATGGCCAATAATGAAGAAATAACTAGCAATAAATAACAATAAATTCATGTGAGTAAATAGGAGGAGTGGTTACCCAATAAGGATGAATTAGATGATTGTTCATCCTGACAATGATGAGTGACACACAAAACCTAGAATGTTCAAATTATTCTCGAATCTGATGGAAAAGTGTGGAACAATATGAATTAGAATCTTGATGGAAAGGTAGTGTTTGTATCTTCCCAATGCTTTGTGTTGTTTCCCGTGCATCTGTCGGTTGGATCTGCCGTTTCGATTCCAGTGCTGAGTAATAATGGCATAATTTCTTGGATTTGATGCCCAAATTCTTATAAATAGGGATGTGAGGGCCTTCATTCGTTCGTTACGTATTTTTCACATTGAATCCTTGCGCCTTCTTCTCCTTACTCCATTGTTGTGTGTCTTCTTTCCTGGTTCCAGTGACTCCAGTTGCTTTTAACCCTTCTTTACTTAAATATCGTTTCTTTTATCAGAACTATGGCTAACGTGTCCTTTGATTCCGGCGAGGGAAATAACCTTGTGCCCTGGGTGGTGATTATGCCTCCTCATGCTAATAGCCTCTCTGTTACCATTGAGGATGAGAACTTTCCTACGATGGAGGAAATAATTCCTCGTGGGGAGAAAGTCAGGTCTGTTACCGATCTAGCAGAGCTTAGGGCTAAAATTTAACATTCCCGCTCGCATTGATTTGGTCCCTACATGGCGGGATGTGGTACAAATCCACCACTCTAAGTATTGCGTGTTCTACTCATACCCCTTCCAGGTTAGCTATGCCCTTCCTCTTCTCCCATTGGCGGAGAATTTTGCCGTTACTATTGCGTCTGCCTGGCTCAACTCGCCGCATATGTCTACAAGCTCATCAGGATGCTTACTAAATTTGCGGAATTAGCCGGGGTCGAGATCACACTGCGGCATCTGATACATCTCTTCGCCCCTAGTTTCTATAGAGGGACAATGTTGAACCTTCGCCATTGAGGGGGCAAATGCCTGTTGGTGAAGATGGACAACAAGACAAACCATCAATTCTGGCACGATTTTTTCTTCGTTAGAATCGAAGATGTGGTGGACAACGCAGACGGCTTTCCCGAGACTTGGAATTATACACGTAAGCATCTAATCTTTCTTCGTTAAAACATTTGATTTGAATGTTTTAGTCGTAGGTTTTGAACTCTTGTTCCCTTCTTACGGAGCCAGGACTATGCCCCCTCCGTTGTTCGGGGACATTTCTGATTGGGTTGGCCGGGTTCTGCCTCATATCATGGGAATTTGCGAGTGGCCAGGCATTTTTAAGAAGTTCAGGCCTGCTCCTTCCTTGACCGGTGAGTTTGTCTGTTTTTTTTTTGTTTTGGCCTCTTAGTCGCCTATTTCTTATAGTTCGCCTTTGATGATAGTGATATCCTTTTTCAATTCTTTCTTTTCCAGCTCGGGGATCTTCGAGGAGGCAGAGAGCTCCCCTCCTGCATTCTGTAAGAGGAAAGTTGCCTCATTTTTGATGTCTTCCCCCCTACCGCCGCGTCCAGGCCTACTAGTTCAATCACTTTTGTTCTTTCCTCGACGACGCTACAAGCGATGAAGGTGGTGGCTAGTAGTTTTCTTTTTATGTCTTTTTTGTGTATCTTTGTGTGTAGTTGGTGGCGTCTTCATGAGCCTTTGTAATGTTGTTCTAAGTATGAAATGCCAACTTTGTTATTTGCATCTGATTTCCTTCATGTGGTTCGTACTTGTATTTTCTCTATTGATTTCCTCGCTTGGTTGCTTTGATTTTCTAGACGTAACCACTCAGTTCGAATAAGGTCGAACATATCTTATGTTTAACTATGGCCGAGGGCCAATAGGTGTTAGTTCGAACAAGGTCGAACCCAAACCTAAGTTTGATTATGGCCGAGGGCTGATAGGTGTTAATTCAAATGAGGTCGAACATAACGCATGTAATGTTGTTTAACTATGGCCGGGCGACAATAGGTGTTAGTTCGAACGAGGTCGGACATAACGTACGTTTAACTATGGCTGAGCGCCGATAGGTATTAGTTCGAACGAGGTCAAACATAACGTATGTTTAACTTTGGCCGAGGGCCGATTGGTGTTAGTTCGAACAAGGTCGAACCCAAGCCTAAGTTTGATTATGGTCGAGGCCGATAGGTGCTAGTTCGAACAAGGTCGAACATATCCTACGTTTAGAAAGATATGTTTCTAGGTGCGGGAGTTTGTCGACATCGTAAAACTTTAGGCACTGTTGCCTTGGTTGTACATTTGGAGAAATAGAAATAAACTTCACGCATTGTTGCTTTATTCTTACACTTGGAGAAATTTACAAATTTTCGGGCGTTGGCTGGCGTTCCAGTCCCATTCCTAGTCTATCTAGTCCCTTCATTGGTAGACCTAGATAAGGTTTGAGAGATCGAGCAATGAACTAGTTGTCTTTTGCCTCCGACTTTACGTGCTTCAACTTGAAGTGTCCCCTTCATCACCTCGTTACTCCTTGAGAAAACCCAATTGGGAAAAAACTCAAGTGAGAGAAAAAAGAGTACGACTTGAGGGACACTTAATCTCTTAAAAGTTGAAGTACTTAAGGTGGGTAATATTCTGTTGTTTGGTAGTGGCTTTCCTTCCATTGTTTCTAGTTGGAATGACCCTTTGTTCGTTGTTGCCGTGATTTTGTATGGGCCATCCCAATTTGTTCCCAGTTTACGTTCCCGTGGGTCTTTGCTTGCTTGTGTTTTAGCTTTAAACACATAGTCCCCGACTTTGAGCAGCCTACTTTGCCTTTTTGATATAATAGCGCTATACTTGTTATTTTAGGGCGATCATCTTTATGTAGGCCATGTCTCTTCGTTCTTCTAGCTCTTGCCTTTTGTTTTCATCGTTCCTCGGCCCGCTCTCGTAGGAGTATCTTAGGTTGGGCTCTCCGACTTCGACCGGTATTAATGCGTCAGTCCCATAGACTAAAGAATAAGGCGTCTCTCATGTGCTTGTCTTCGGCGTTGTTCGGTAAGCCCATAGTACTTCTGGTAATATTTCTGTCCACAACCCCTTAGCGCATTGAAGTTTTTTCTTCATGATGTTTAGTATTGACTTGTTGGAGGACTCCACTTGTGTGTAGCCTACAGAGTGGTATGGCATTGAGAGTATTCTTTTGATATGCCATTTCTCGAAAAAATTGGCGACTTTCTTTCCTGTAAATTGGGTCTGTTATCGCAATAGATCTCTTTAGGGAGACCGAAATGGCACATAATGTTTTTCCATATGAAAGCGATCACTTCATGTTCACGTATTTGGGCAAATGATCCTACTTTTACCCACTTAGAAAAATAATCAGTTAAAACTAAAAGGAATCGTACGTTACCTCGCCCCGCCGGGAGGGGCCCACGATGTCCATTCCCCATTTGATGAATGTCCAAAGGGAGGTGACCGAGTGGAGGTGTTCTCCTGCTTGATGAATCATTGGGGCATACTTTTGGCACTACTCGTATTTTTTTCACGAAGTCCGCAACCTCTTTTTTCATGGTGGACCAGTAATAACCCGCCCGTATAAGGCATCTGACCAAAGCCCGATTGCCGAAATGATCTCCACAATGGCCTTTATGGACCTCTTCAAGAATGCGTCGCGTCTATTTTGGGCCTAAGAATTTTGCTAGAGGGCCACCGTACGTTCTCTTGTACAGGTCGTTGTGGATGATGTTGTAGATGGTTGCTTGCATTCTAAGTTTCTTGGCCTCTTTTTTATCACATGGGAGTACGCTATCCTGCAAATATGTAACAATACAGTTACGCCAGTCCCAAGTCAGATTTATGGTTCTTACCTTGATTTGGTCTATCGGCGAGTTGATAAGGTGGACAACACTTCTGTTTCCGGGTGTAATGTTTTGGGTAGCAGCGGTTAGTTTGGCGAGGCCGTCCGCCTCGTCATTCTGTGCTTGTGGGATCTGTTTGAGTTGGCATTCGTCGAACTTGGGCAACAACATACAGATTTCGGTCTAGTATTTTTGTAACCTTTGTTCCTTGATTTGGAAAGTTCCTATGGCTTGGTTGACAACGAGTTGAGAATCACAGCGTAGTCTTAACCGTTTCGCCCCGTATTTGAGTGCTAGCCTTAACCTTGCAATTACGGCCTTATATTCGGCCTCGTTGTTAGCCATATCTGGGCAACTTATGGAATGGTGAATTACTTCGCCGGTTGGAACTTCGCGTTCGAGTCCCAGTTCGGACCCTGATGCTTTAGACGCGCCATCAGTGCATAGGACCTAGAGGTCCTGTGTTTGGGGAAGTGTGGACGGCTTCTCTTTTAACTTCGAGCATTATTGTTGATCTAAAGTCGGCGACGAAGTCAGCAAGAACTTGTGACTTTATTGCTGTCGCGGTTGATATGTGATATCGTGCTCGCTTAGTTCAATTGCCCATTTGGCCAATCTGCCCAATAACTCGGGTTTATGCAAGATACTTTTTAGGGGGAAAGTCGTCACAACCAAGGTAGGTGGCATTGGAAATACGGTCTAAGCTTTCGTAAAGCTACGACTAAGGCTAGAGCAGTTTTTCGAGGTGAGGGTATCTCACTCGGTGTCGACTAATTTTTTGCTAATGTAATGGATGGGAGGCTACTTACCGTTATTTTCTCAGACCAGGATTATGCTCAAAGCTACTTTGGATACAGTGAGGTAGATGATGAGACGTTCCCATGGCTCTGATTTTGAATGCAATAGTGTCGAATACAAATATGCTTTTAATTCCTTCAAGGCTTGGACGCACTTAGAAGTCCATTGGAGGGCGTTATCCTTCTTGAGTACGCCAAAGAATCTACGACACCTATTCGATGACCGCGAAATGAACCTTGAAAGAGCGGCGATACGACCAATCAACCTTTGAACCTATTTTTTGGTGGTCAGAAGTTCTGGTATCCCTTAGATGGCTGTGATCTGATCAAGGTTGACCTCGATCCCTCATTGTGATACCAGGAAACCTAAAAGTTTTCTTGAGGCCACGCCCAATGAACACTTTTCAGGATTCAGTTTCATTACATATAGTCTGAGTATGTCGAAGGTTTCTCTTAGGTGGTCGATGTTATCTTCTTTCCTTTTGGACTTGACTAGCATGTCGTCTATATAGACTTTTATTGTTTTGCCGAGTTGGTCTTTGAACATCCTCGTTACTAACCTTTAGTAAGTTGCCTCTGCATTTTTCAGACCGAAGGGCATAACCCTATATCAGTACGTCTCCTGATGGGTGATGAAAATGGTTTTCTCCTGATCTTTTTCTTCCATAAGGGTTAGATTATAGCTCAAGTAAGCATCCAAGAAGCTTAATAATCCATGCCCTGCGTTGCATCGATGAGTTGGTCGATGTAGGGTAATGGAAATGAATCCTTGGGGCATGCTTTGTTCAAATTTGTGAAATCTACGCGCATCCACCATTTCCCATTCTTCTTTTTCACCATGACCACGTTGGAGACCCATTGGGGTATTTAGACTCCCCGATGGAGCTATTTTCCAATAGCTTTTTCACCTCTTCGCGTACTGCGTTATTGATCGCGGAGTTGAATTTATACTCTAACCTGCCTCACTAGGGATGGAATGGGTCGACGTTCAACTTGTGCGTGACCATTTCCTTTGGGATACCTGGCATATCTGCATGGCAGAAAGCAAACAAGTCCGCATTAATAATTAAGAATTGACGGAATTTACCTGGTTCCTGAAGTTTGCAGCCGATGTAAGCTTTCTTTCTATGGTCGTTGTTGTCTAATTGAACGGGATCGAGGTCTTCTATGTCAATTTCGCAGCTTCGACCATATCAGGGTCTCTGATGACGTCCTCGCTATCGCCATATATCGACCTCTACCCTGTTGATTGCTATGCCTCTTTTTCTTTGTCCTTCCTTGATATCTAGTGCGGTAGCATTCCTGGGATGCGCGTTGTTCCCCTCGTATGCTGAATATTCCCCATGGAGTTGGGAATTTGATGACTTGGTATAAGCTGGAAGTGATGGCTCTCATGGTGTGTATCTATGGTCACCCTATTATGGCGTTGTACATTGTGTCTTGGTCTATGATGTGGAACATGGTTTCTAGAGTAACGGCACGACCAGGACGGGGAGTGTAATTTTGCCAGATGTTCGCTCAACTGCATTGATAAAACCAATTAGCGTGATCTAACGCAACACTATCTTATCTTCGAGTTTCATTTGTGCAAGTACTCGAGGGTGGATAATGCATGCGCCACTCCTATTGTCTGCCATAATGCGTCTAACATCGGTATCTAAAATTCGTAAAGTGATAACAAGGGCATCATAGTGAGGAAAAACCAAATCGTTGGTATCTGACTTATCGAAGATGATACTTTCTTCGAGTTCGTCATATCGTTCATAGGTGATTGACCGTTTTAGCTTGTGGGTTATGTGAACTTTACATTGTCGATGGAAGCATTGTCTCTGTCGCCGATGACCATGTGGACGGTGCAGATTGGCGACGGCGGTTTCGGTGACCCTTGATGTTGTTCATGTCCTCTAGCAAAATTGGTCCTTCCCCGGTCGCTCAGCAACTCTTTGAGGTGTCCGTTTTCTTTTATTTTTTTCCACCTCCTCCCTTACGGTGATGCAATCCTTGGTTTTGTGCCCTCGCTCTTGGTGGAACTCGCAAAGGGCATCCGATTTTCTGGTACTCGGGTCTGACCTCTTCTTTTTTGTCCACTTTATCTTTGATTCGAGCTTCTCCAAGGCATAGACTATTTCTATAGGTGACACACAAAAATTGTGAGCGGATAATAAATGAGGCATACCTCTTTCATTCCGGTGAGTCCCTGTCCTTGATATGGGTAGGCCCTCTTCGTGGCGGGAGGAGGACGTAATTGCCGCTCTAACATATGGTAGATGTCGTTCCCTGTTGGGTCGCGGAGCTGTGAGGTCCCTTCTAGTATCATTTCTTCGATATCCCTTCTATACCAAGGTCAGTCGATGAGTTGGTCCATTGAGGTCGTCCCCATCTGCTCGAACCTCGGCGCAATATGCATTGTATATTTCATCCCAAGTAGTTAGGGGTGCTTCTGAGTTGACTTAATAGTTTCCTAGTCGCCCTCGACTCGTCCCTGCTCAGCCCGTTCTGGAAGGCTGTGACTGTCATCCCTTCCGACACGTTCGACGGGGTCATCTTTACATGATTGAAATGGGCAAGGAAGTCCCTCAATCTCTCTCCCGGAGACTGTTTAATGGCAAATATGTCATTCACTCTTGCTTCGACTTTCTTGGCCCCAGCATGGGCCATTACGAACTTATCAGCCATCTTTTAAAAAGTTTCAACGGAGCGTGCAGGTAGTTGTGAATACTATGTTAGCGCTCCTCCTGTGAGGGTTTCACCAAATTTCTTCAACAAAATGGAGGATACTTGTTCCTTGGCGAGATCATTGCCTTTTAAGGCGGTAATATAGTGAGTCACATGATCTTTAAGGTCGGTCGTGCCATCATATATTCGTAGGTAGTGTGGCATTTTAAATTTTTTTGGTATGGCATACGAGGCGTCGTCATTACTGTACGGTTGCTTGACGAACCGACCGACATCTCTCTTCACCAAGAGCTTAGGAGAGCCCGGTATCTTATTGACCCTTTCTTGGTGTTCTCTCATTTGGTCCCGGAGTTCTTTGTTCTCATTCTCCATTTCCTCCATCCTTTTCAGAATGGTTGCGAGAGCATCGTCACCTACACTATTAATGACATTGTGAGTAATACTTGTCGTTGGAGGAGGAGGGGAAGGGAATTGGTTGTGCTACTCGTTTGCTGGTTGTATAACGCGAGCCCTCGCATATTCTGTGGTTGTGTCCTGAGCAAGCTTATGGAGGACGCTGGTTAGCGTATCAGTCAGCCAAGCCTCAAGGAGATTTTTTATAGTTGGCGGCGTCTTCTCCACCACAGATGTAGAGGCTCTCTTACCAAGAGATTTTGTAAAGCTGCAGTGAGGAGGAGGTGACCCATCTCATCTAGGGTAGGCTTTAGATGTTGCGTCTCCGTCCGTTGTTTCACAGCTCTCATTGATGACGTTCATGAGGTTGGTTGGGAGGTCACTTATTATTCTCGTCATTTCTTCTCTGTTACCTACCATATGGGATTCGTGCACACAAAGAAAGGAGATCTTATTTTTTTATTTTTTTTACATTAGCAAATCGTGTTAGTTATAGATCTAGAAGAAATTAAAATTTTAACTAGGAATCCCCACAAACGGCACCAAACTGCTTGACCAAAAAGTGTAACTTTCAACTAAAATAGTTGTATTTATATAATGATGATTAAACTTAGTTAATAATAATATCTCTAGGTGTGAGTTCTGAAAACATGACTAACGTTAGGCAGATCTGATGTGGAAGAACAACAACATGCGTTAGATATTCCAAAAAGGATGACCAATAATGGAGAAATAACTATCAATAAATAACAATATATGGCATTTAACTAAATAGGAAGAGTGGTTCACCCAATAAAGGATGAATTAGATGATTGTTCCATCCCGATAATAATGAGTGAAAAATAAATCCTAGAATGTTCGAATTATTCTCGGATATGATGGAACAGTGTGGAACAATATGAATCAGAATCTTGACAGAAAGGTAGCGTTTGTATCTTCTTGAGAGAGAGAGAATCTTTTAACAAAAGTTTTTTATTGAATGAATGTCACATGCCTTCATTCATTGTCTTTTTTCCTATTTATATGAGACATATTCCTAACAAACCCTAACAGTACAAGTGCAGAGAATATTCACTAGAATATTCCCTTTAATATCTTGTTCTTAAAATTAGCTGTTACAGCTCTTTTCGCGGTGCTCGACCTTGACCATTGTTGACATCTCGATCACGAGTCTCACTATTTCCTGGTCACCCTCCACTGACTCTTTCCTCAATGCTTTCCTGTCCTAACTATTCTGGAGCAGATTTCGACCTATACAAGTAACCCATACCTTGTGTCTAGATCAGCCATTGCTCGTGATAATCTATACATATTTAATTTGATTTAATGTATGCTGGAGTATGCAATAAATTCGAAATAAAAAGCTACATAATCCATATTTTCACTTTTATAATTTTCAATATCCAATTCTAGTAGCTAGTTTCTTAAGCTTTGTACAGAATAATTTGCATGTATTATCTGTTGGATTTACATCTTGAGATGTGTGTGTGTTAAGATGTGATGACCCGACCTGACCCGTCGTCTCATGAGTTACCGCTCCATTTTTCCCATTTTCAGCTTCTTTATGCTTCATTATCCGTATCTTATGTGATCGAGTTGGTTTGGAGTGGTTTTAATAAGAAATGAGACACTTAGTCTCTTTTAAGAAGGCTTAAGTTGGAAAAGTCAACCGGACGTTGAATTATGGGTTAGAGGGCTCGGATGTAAATTTCGATGGTTTGGTTAGCTCCGGGAGGTGATTTGTGACTTAGGAGTGTGATCAGAAGTGGTTTTGGAGGTTCGGTGTAGAATTAGGCTTGAATTGGCGAAATTAGTATTTGGCGAAATTCCGATTGATAGGTGAGATTTTGATCCAAGGTTCAGAATGGAATTCCGAGAGTTGTTGTAGCTTCGTTAGGCGATTTGAGATATGCGTGCAAAATTTTAGGTCATTCGGACGTGATTTGGTTGGATTTTTTATCAAAAACGTGTTTCGGAAGATTATTGAAAGTTAGGCTTGAATCCGATGTGTTTTGAGCGATTTGATGTTGTTTGAAGTATTTTGATGATTGGAACAAGTTTGAATAAGGTTTTAGGAAGTGTTGGTACAATTGGTTTGAAGTCCCGGGAATTCGGGTGAGTTCCGGGTAGGTTCTGGGATGTTTTAGGCCAAAAATTATAGCTGTAGCAGGTCCAGAAGGGTTGCAGGCCACGGAACCCACCCGCGCGGACTGCACAAAAAGAAGTGCGTCCGCGGTGAGTGCTGTGCGGACCGCACAAAAGCGGCCGCGGCCGCGGCCGCGATAGGCATCGCGCGGACTGCACAAAAAGGGACGCGGCCGCAGTGAAAAACCTGCCCACTGGTCCTACTTCGGAAGCTCATATCTTTTGATATACAAGGAATTTTGAGATGATTCAAAAATGAAAGTTGTATCCCTTTGTGTGTAGTTTCGAGAAAGATAAAGATATAACAATTTGGACATCTGTAGCAAAATTTATGGCCAAAATACTGAAGCTTGTCACTGCAGTCAAAAGTTGGCGCGGCCCGCACTTGTTTTGCACGGACCGCGGTCATTTTTGTGCGGCCGCGGAGGTGAAAATCTGGGGGTTACCCTATAAATATGAAGTTTTGGGTTTTATTTGATATTTTGACCTAGAGAGCTCGGATTTTGGCAATTTTTCGAAGGTTTTTCAAGAAATTCATCGGGGTAAGTAATTCTAACTCAGATTTGGCTAGATTACATGAATATATCATTGAATTCATCATTTAATTTGTGATTTGGGATGGAATTTGGGAAGAAAATTGGGGAATCTTTCAAAAATATAAAATGATGATTTGAATGACCAAATGGTGTCGGAATTGGATAAATTTTATATGGTTAGACTCGTGAGAGTATAAGGATTCTAGTTTTGTGAATTTTGTCAAATTCCGAGATGTGGGACCGGGGGTCGGGTTTGACCAATTTCGGAAATTTCGTGGTAATTTGATTGTTTTCAAGTGGGCTTTGTTCCGTTAACATATTATGACGTATTCGTCCTAATTTTGGATATGATTCGACGCACGTGGAGGCCAATTCGAGGGGCAAAGACATCGCGAGTTAAAGAACTAGCCGGTTCGAGGTGAGTAATGATGGTAAATGACATCTTGAGGGTTTGAAACCCCGGATTTACACATCATAGTGCTGTATTGAGGTAACTTGCACGCCGGATAGCGAGCGTGGGGTAGAGCACCATTGGGGATTGTGACTTTGTCCGTCCCGATTGATGAATTTACTGCGTATTTGACTGAAATTACTTGTTATCGTCATAGTGTGGGCTGATTGCCATATTTGGGCTTCGTGCCAGCTATTTGAACCCTTCGGGGATTATTGTTGATAATTCCTCACTGTTTTAATTATATATTTGAACTCAGTCATGTATTTTCTACTGTTTTAAAACTCAGCCAAGTTATTATGCCTTAAACACTCCAAATGATATTACTAAAATATTTTGGGGATGAGTATTATGTTTTATTGTTGCCCGAGTGGCTTATGTGATTTTTTTGGCTGAGTAATACCGAAGGCCTGTATTGTGAGGATACTTTTGGATCGGACTGCGCGCCGCAACAGTATTATACTGATATTGATATGAGGTCGAGGGACTAAATTGATGCCACGAGATGGATTGATATTGCGCTTGGGCCGTAAGGGGCCCCTCCCGGAGTCTGCACACCCCCAGTGAGCGGCATCGACGTTAAACGGAGCGGGCTACACGCCCAGCGGTATGTGGATCGGGCTGCACGCCGCAGCGGTACTAGTACTGTTTGATGTGTTTACCTTATTTCATTTATGTGCCATTATATGTTGTTTGTGCTTCTTCTTGCAATATTCACCTGATGTTCTGGTATTATCTGATAACCGAGTGTGGTGCCCGAGAGGCGGACTTATATGCTTATCTGCACTATTTATTTTGCATTCATTTGCATAACTGTTGAAAAAGTCATTTTCAAAAGAGGTTTTAAACTGAGCTAAGATATTTCTAAAGGTTTTTACAGCTTCACTGCTCTCTCAAAGAGCTTTTCACTGCTCCTATATAGCATGATGGTTTACTTTACGTGATTTATTACTTGTCACGACTCAATTCCTAAAACTTGGTCGTGATGACGCCTTTCATGAAGACAAGGCCAGCCAACAGAACATCAATACCTCTTTTAATAGTTACTCAGCATGAATAAGTCTGAATCACAGATAATATAATCACAAGTACGGAATAAACATGATAAAAATAGGGAAACCATCCCGACTCAGCCCGAAATCGGGGTGTCACCAATCATGAGCTGCTACCGAGTTTACTAAAATTCTACAAGGTCTGAAATTAGGAACAAAGTCTGAAGATATCATAAATAACAGAAGATAAGGGAGAAAATGGGGCTGCGGACGTCAACAACTACCTCGTTACTCCTAGTCACCGCCTGGTCTGGAAAGAATCAGCGCTCAGGAGTGAACTTAGCTCTGCCTGTATCTGCACACATGGTGCAAGGAGTAATGTGAGTACTCCGACCCAGTAAGTAGTAAAAATAAATAATGACTGAAAGCATGAAATCTCATGAAGGCACAAATAACACTATCTCAAGCAGTAAAATCAATTACGCAATAAAGCCGTGAAGTATCAGATAAATCCCTTTTAAAACGATGAAGGCAAATAATTTCAACAAGTAAGAAATAATCAGAAACCTGTCCCTCGGGCTCAATATCAAACTCTCAGTACAGTATCAGCCCTGCGGGCTCACTCCCAACTCACAAAGTACAACATCAGCCGCTCGGGCTCACTCCCAACTCACCTGGGTACCCGCGCTCACTGTGGGTGTGCAGACTCCGGAGGGGCTCCTACAGCCCAAGCGCTATATCATAAGGCCTTAATGCCTGTCACATTAACATAAGGCCTTAAAGCCTTCTCACATCACACTCGAGGCCTGAAAGCCTCCTCACATAACACTTGAGGCCTGGAAGCCTCCTTACATCACTCAACATATCCTCGCATATGGTCCTCGGCCTCAATCAGTCCAGAAAATAATCATAAGCCCCTTGGGCATCAGTAAAACAATGGTGCTCAGCTCAAACAACATTAGAAATATCATTTAAACCTCAAGTTGAGTATAAATGTAGCTGAGTTCATGAAACAGTATAATTCAGTTGGACTGAGTTCAAATAATATTTCAATTAGTGAGGAAAACAGTGATGGAAATTCGCAAAGGATTTCAAATAGTTGGCACGAAGCTCAAGCATGGCAATAAGCCCAAGTTATGGTGAAAAACAAGTCTTTATCAAATACGCGGTAAAATATCAACCGGGATGGACCAAGTCGCAAATCCCCAATAGTAAGTGACCTCGCGCTTATCACACCTCCTTTTTGCGCTACCGCACCCGTGAAGGGCGTAGTAAAGGGAGTTTTTCCAATTAAAGGACAATCGAAATAGGATTCGTTTATTAAGAGATTCACAGTCGCCACTTGGGAGATTTATGGTGTCCCAAGTCACCGGTGGAATCCCGAATCGAGGAAAGGTTTGACTCTATTTAACAGTCCGCGAACCAAAAATCCGGATAAGGAATTCTGTTAACCCGGGAGAAGGTGTTAGGCATTTTCGAGTTCCGTGGTTCTAGCACGGTCGCTCAACTGTCATATTTGGCTTAATTATCTGATTTATACATGCTTTAACTTATGTGCAAATTTTTACTTTTAACCGTTTTTATTCAAATTATTAAAGAAAATTGAACGTCGTTTAAAATACGTCTTCATATCGCGTCACATGAAATGCACTCGCAATCCTGAACACATTTGACTCGACGTTTTGGGATTTGGATTTGGGTTGCATGAAATGCACACCCGAGTTTAAGAAGGTAAGATTATTAAAGACGCACCTAAAGAGACTAACGCCTTATTATTTTGGGGAAGGCCGTGAAATTCGCTAAATAGCCCGTCCCGAAAACTAAGTATTTTAATATATACACTTATGAGGGCCCCGCAGTTTGTGCGTTTTATTTGGTGAGGCTCGTCTCATTTATTTTAAAAGGATCACCCTAAAATGACTACATTTTTTATTTTTTGTTCGTCTCTAAAAATGAAAGAAGAAAAAGTCCTAATTAATTTACATGCGTGACAAGCTTGGGCCTCTTATTAGTTATTAGATTACAATAGATACTACCGGAAAATTACACTCGAACTTGTAAAAAATAAAAAATTGTTCTGTGCCTTATTCTATAAGCGAACTACTAAAGTTGAAATTATAATATGCATACGAGATTGACAAAAATATTAAAACAAACTAACCATTCTCTAATTAACTTAAACTAACA
>MU738120.1:0-10470 GCA_026770625.1 Nicotiana glauca
AACTTTTTTTTACGCTTATATTTATATATCCCTTTCGCCGGAGTATGTAAAGCGCCGTAAAAAAGAGGTGTGACACATGGTATTCTAGTTTCTATTATTTCAGATAGAGGTACTTAGCTTACAACGCGGTTCTGGAGAGCCGTGCAGCAGGATTTAGGTACTCGAGTGGAGTTGAGCACAGCATTTCACCCCCAGACGGACGAACAGTCCAAGCGTACTATTTAGATTCTTGAGGATATGCTACGTGCGTGTGTGATTGAGTTTGGAGGGTCTTAGGATCATTTCTTGCCATTGGCGGAGTTTGCTTACAACAACAGTTATCAGTCCAGCATTCAGATGGCGTCGTATGATGCTTTATATGGTAGGAGGTGCAGATCTTCGGTGGGTTGGTTTGAGCCGGGCGAGGCTAGGCTATTGGGCACCGAGTTGGTTCGGGATGCGTTGGAGAAGGTTAAGATGATTCAGGATAGTCTCCGTACAGTCCGGTCCAGACAGAAGAGTTACGCGGACAGGAAGGTTCGTGATGTTTCATATATGGTTGGTGACCGGGTTTTGCTTCAGGTTTTGGCTATGAAAGGCATCATGAGGTTTGGGAAGAAGGGAAACTTGAGTCCGAGGTTTATTAGCCCTTTTGAGATTTTGAGGCGAGTTGGGGAGGTTGCTTATGAGCTTTCCTTACCTCCCAGTTTGGCCGGGGTTCATCCGGTATTCCATGTTTCGATGCTCCGGAGATATCAGAGTGACCCGTCGCACGTGTTGGATTTCAGTTCAGTCCAATTGGACAAGGATCTATCTTATGTTAAGGAGCCAGTGGCTATAATGGATAGGCAGATCAGAAAGTTGAGGTCAAAGAACATAACTTCAGT
The DNA here is from genome assembly GCA_026770625.1 of Nicotiana glauca. Classification (NCBI taxonomy): domain Eukaryota; kingdom Viridiplantae; phylum Streptophyta; class Magnoliopsida; order Solanales; family Solanaceae; genus Nicotiana; species Nicotiana glauca. Next base: position 867 of record MU738120.1, read on the forward strand.
AAAGGTTCAGTGGCGGGGTCAGCCGGCCGAGAAGGCGACTTGGGAGACCGAGCAGGATATGCGCAGCAGTTACCCTCATCTTTTCACTACTTCAGGTATGTTCTCTATGCTCGTTCGAGGATGAACGAATGTTTAAGTGTAGGAGGATGTGACGACCCGGCCGGTCGTCTAAAGAATTAATGCCCCAATCCCCTATTAATTGCTTCCCCTAAGTTCATTTCTGCTATTTTGGTTTGCCAGGACGTTCGGTGTTAGGTTTCAGAGAGTTTTGGGACACTTAGTCCCTAAATGAGAGCTTAAGTGTTGAAAAATGGTCCGTAGTAGGAACAGTATTAAGACGACCTCGGAATGGAAATTCGATGGTTCCGTTAGCTCTGTTAGGTGATTTTGGGATTGGGAGCATGTTCGGAATGTATTTTGGAAGTCCGTAGCTCATTTAGGCTTGAAATGCCGAAGTTTGAATTTTGAAGTCTCCGGTCCGATAGTAAGTTTTTGATCCGAGGGTCGGATTGGAATTATGGAAGTTGCAGTAGCTCCTTCATGTCATTTGGGATGTGTGTGCAAAATTTCAGGTCATTCAGACGTGTTTTGGTTAGGTTTTTGATCGAAAGCGTGTTTGATGAAATTTGGAGTTCTTAGGCTCAAATCCTTGTTTAATTCGAGTTTTCGGCTCTGTTTTAGGTGGTTCAAGGATTGGTTCAAGTTTCAATGATGTTGTGGGATATGTCCATAGGCTTGGTTGAGGTCCTGGGGCCTCGGGTGTATTTTGGATGCTCAACGGAGCATTTTGGAGTTTCAAAAAGTTGCAGAAAATGCTTCAGCAGTTGCAGGTCCAAATCCTTCTTCGCGTTCACAACTTCACTCTCGCGTTCGCGTAGCTTTGACCTTCCCCTTCTTTGCGTTCGTGTCCTCCTCCACGCGTTTGCGTAGAATAATTCTGGAGGACGACCAGTCTCTTCATCATGTTCGCGTTCGCGAAGCTTCACGTCTACCTTCATCGCATTCGCATTACGTCTGTCGCGTTTGTGTAGTTTCATGGTTCCAGGTGCCACGACCCGTATTTCCCACCATCGGGAGTCGTGATGGCACCTACTGTAGGAGCTAGTCAAGCCAAACATTTAAACCTTTTTGGATAACAACACAATAGTAATAACAATAATAAACCTTTAAATAAAAGCGGAAGTCATTTATAGCATAAATAACTGAAAACCCAGAATGTGGAAGCTTAACATTTCACTACCCAAGACTGGAGTCGCTATCTCATGAACAACTAATGGATGCTACAAACAAGTCTGAATAGAAAAAAAATACACAGTGTCTGTCTCGGTACAATGAAAACAAATAGAAGATATAGAAAGGGACTCCGGCCTGCGAACGCCAGCTAGGCTACCTCGTAGTCCCTGGACTGAAGTCAGCTCCCACTCGATGTGCTACTGCTGTGGTCCAAAAGCTGCTCCGGTACCGTGATCTGTGCAAAAATCACAAAAGTGTAGCATCAGCACAACCGACCCCATGTGGTGGTAAGTGCCTGGCCTAACCCCGGCGAAGTAGTGACGAGGCAAGACAGGACTACCAATCAACCTGTGCAGTTCAATATATATATATATATGTGTGTGTGTGTGTGTGTGTGTGCAATAAAAGGAAAGATTACCAAAACCAAACAGTTAAGAGGGAGGGAGACATGCTATGGGGGAGTACCAATAGTTGCACGACGTCAACCTTCGTGCTTTTACTCTCATCCTCACCCAAAGCAATCAAATAAAATGCACGACATCAACCTTCGTGCTTTTCCTCACATATCTCTCATTTTCATGGCACGGAATGATCCTTCGTGCAATTATAGTCAAATCAGAGCACAGAATGTCCCTTCGTGCACAAATAATCAAAACATGGCACAGAATGACCCTTCGTGCAAATATAATCAAAACATGGCACAGAATGACCCTTCGTGCAATATAATCAAAACATGGCACGGAATGACCCTTTCGTGCATTATCACTCTTCCTCACCCAAACAGCAATCACAACCAAACGGGCGAGGGAATAAACAATAATAAGAAATGTCCCAGCAAGGGAAAACACAATATAACAACTAAATCCTGATAAGGGAGCAATAACAGCAACTTTCATATCCCGACAAGGGAGATAATCAATATACTCAAACCATCCCGACAAGGGATTAATCACATCTCTTTCCATTTCTTTCATTTCTTACTAAATAGTATTCTTATCGTTTGAGCCAACGCTCCAAAGAATTCGCAATTAATCCTTATACTCTTCACATTACGTAGAAATCATTAATTTAGCCTGGAAGAGTCCCAAAATATACCAAAATAAGTACAAACAAAGACCCACGGTCATGCTAGACACCGGTGTATAGATACTCGTCACCATGCCTATACACCGTACTCAATCATTCATCAAATAACAATTAATAATACTCTAATCCTACTCCCTCAAGCCAAAGTTAGATCAAACACTTACCTCGGTCCAAAGAATAGCAATCAATCCTCAATTACCGCCTTTCCTCTACAATTCGACTCCAAAACAATGATATCTAGGCATAATTAATTCAATAGTATCAATAAAGGCTCAACAACATAATCCCATAGCCTAGAAATGAGTTTCCTAGCATTCTTCCAAAAATACCAAAATTCGACACCGGGCCCACATGGTCCAAACACGAGGCTCGGACTAAAACCTAATCACCCATAACCCACGAGTTCAAATATATAATTTGTTTTAAGATTCGACCCCAAATTGAGGTTGAATCACCCAAAATTTCCAAAACCTTAACTCTACCCAAAACCCTTAATTTCTACTTTGATTTCATGATTTAGGTCTAGGAATTTGATAAATATTGATAGAAAATGAAGAAAACGAGTTAACATTTACTAATCCAAAAACTCTTGGTGAGAAGGAGCTTCAATGGACGCCAAAGTGTTGTGGAGAAGACAAGGTTTATGAAAAGTGGGGATAAATCCCGTAATGGTTCTATTTTTTTATGATTTAAAAATCGCTGGGTGAAATTACCCTACGCGTTCGCGACTGTAAGGTCGCGTTCGCGATGAACAGAAGTTGGCAAGCATCGCGTTCGTAGACAAGGGATGCGAATGCGAAGAGAAAATATTGGGTGCCTGAAAATTTGGCCTACGCGAACGCGTTTGGCATCACGCGAACGCGATGAAGGGTGGCATGAAGCTTCGCGAATGCGAGGACTCAATCGGGAACGTGGAGAAGGAATTAGGGGAAGGTACGCGAACATGAGCCTAAGGCCGCGAACGCGAAGAAGGAATTCCCTGGCAACAATTGCGGAAAAATCTACTACCATTCTAAGTGTAAAAACACCCCGAACCACCTCCAATTCACTCCCGAGCCCTTGGGGCTACTAGCCAATCACACACACTAACTCAATAACATCCTATGAACTTACTCGAGCGATCAAATCATCAAAACAACATCAAAATCAATGAATCAAGCCTCAAAATCACCATTTTCATTTCAAACTTCTTAAACTTCTAACTTTAGATAATTAGGTCCGAAATGCGTCAAACGACGTCCGATTTTGACCAAACTTCACAGAAAGCGCTTAACATATATTTAAGATCTGTACCGGGTGTCGGAACCAAAATACGAGCCTGATACCATAGTCTTTTAATCAATTTTCATTTCCATTTTACTTAATAATTTCAGAAAAATTCTTTTACTCGGGTTCTAGACCTCGGATTTCGACTCCGGGCACATGCCCGAGTCCCATATTTTTTTACGGACCCTCCGGGACCGTCAACTCACGGGTCTACGAAAAATGTTGACCAAGTCAACCTTAATCATATTAATATCAAAATTCTTCAAATATTTCACAAAATTCACATATTTCAACATAAAAGCTTTCCAGCTACGCGCCCGGACTGTGCATGCAAATCAAGGCAACTAAAAGTGAGGTTTTCAAGGCCTCGGAAGCACGGAACGAATGACGAAACAGGTGATGGCCCTTTGGGTCGTCACATACTCCACCTCTAAAACAACCGTTTGTCCTCGAACGGACAAAAGAAAGAAGTACCTGAGTCAGGAAATAGATGAGGATAACGGCTCCGCATATCAGACTCGGACTCCAGGTCGATGCCTCAAGAGGCTGACCTCTCCACTGGACACACACTGTAGGAAAACTCTTCGAGCTCAACTGTAGAACCTGCCGGTCCAGAATAGCTATCGGCTCCTCCTCGTAGGATAGATCTTTGTCCAACTGGACAGTGCTGAAATCTAACACGTAGGTAGGATCGTCGTGATACCTCCGAAGCATGGACACGTGAAACACTGGATGCATGGCTGACAAGCTGGGTGGCAAGGCAAGTCTATAAGCCACCTCTCCCACACGATCAAGAATCTCAAATGGGCCAATGAAGCTAGGGCTAAGCTTGCCCTCCTTCCCAAATCTCATCACGCCCTTCATAGGCGATACACGGAGCAATTCTTGCTCACCAACCATGTAAGCTACATCTCGAACCTTGCGATCCGCATAACACTTTTGCCGCGACTAAGCCGAACGAAGCCTGTCCTGAATGATCTTGACCTTATCCAAGGCCTCCTGGACTAAATCTGTACCAAATAGCCGAGCCTCTCCCGGCTCAAACCATCCGACTGGAGAACGAAATCGCCTACCATACAACGCCTCATATGGAGCCATCTGAATGCTGGACTGGTAGCTGTTGTTGTAGGCGCACTCTACTAAAGGCAAAAATTGGTCCCAAGAGCCTCCAAAATCAATGACACAGGCCCGGAGCATATCCTCCAATATCTGAATAGTCCTCTCGGACTGGCCATCCGTCTGAGGATGGAACGATGTGCTCAACTGAACCTGGGTGCCTAACTCCTGCTGAACTGCTCTCCAGAAGCGTGAGGTAAACTGCGTACCCCGGTCTGAAATGATAGATGTCGGCACCCCATGAAGGCGAACAATCTCTTGGATGTAGATCTCAGCTAATCTCTCCGATGAATAAGTGGTTGCAATAGGAATGAAATGTGCTGATTTGGTCAACCTATCAACAATGACCCAAATAACATCTAACTTCTTTCGAGTCACCGGAAGTCCAGTAACGAAATCCATGGTAATCCTCTCCCACTTCCACTCGGGAAGCTCAATCCTCTGAAACAAACCACCAGGCTCTGATGTTCATACTTAACCTGCTGACAGTTCAAACATAGAGCCACATATGCAACAATATCTTTCTTCATCCTACGCCACCAATAATGCTGCCGCAAGTACTGATACATCTTCGCGGCGCCCGGGTGAATAGAGTACCGCGAACTATGGGCCTTTGCTAAGATCAACTCTTGAATCCCATCGACATTGGGCACACAAACTCATCCTTGCAACCTCAAAACGCCATCATCATATAGAGTCACCTTCGTGGCACCTCCACGTTGCACCGTGTCTCTCAGGACACACAAATGAGGATCATCAAACTGCCGATCACGGATACGCTCCAATAGAGAAGAACGAGCGACCGTGCAAGCTAATACCCTGCTAGGCTCCGAAATGTCCAACCTCACAAATCGATTGACCAAGGCCTGAATATCCAAAGCAAGTGGTCTCTAGCTGACCGGAACATAAGCAAGACTACCCATGCTGGCGGACTTCCAACTTAATGCATCGGCCACCACATTGGCTTTCCCCGGGTGGTACAAAATAGTAACATCATAATCTTTTAACAGCTCCAACCACCTCATCTGCCTCAAATTCAAATCCTTTTGCTTGAACAAGTACTGAAGGCTCTTGTGATCCGTGTACACCTCGCACGTCACACCATATAAGTAACGCCTCTAAATCTTCAAAGCATGAACAATGGCTGCCAACTCTAAATCATGGACCGGATAGTTCTTCTCGTGGATCTTCAATTGCCTTAAAGCATAAGCAATGACTCTGCCATCCTGCATTAACACTGCACCAAGCCTAACACGGGAAGCATCACAATAAATTGTATAAGGCCCTGAACCTGTGGCAAAACCAATATCGGTGCCGTAGTCAGAGCTGTCTTGAGCTTCTGAAAGCTCTCCTCGCACTCGTCTGGCCACCTAAACTGGGGACCCTTCTGGGTCAATCTGGTCATCGGGGCTGCTATAGATGAAAACCCTCTACAAACCGGCGGTAATAACATACTAACCCCAAGAAACTCCGAATCTCAGTCGCTGAAGCTGGTCGAGGCCAATTCTTGACTACCTCAATCTTCTTCGGGTCTACCTGAATACCCTCTGCTGATACTATATGACCCAAAAATGCAACTGAACTCAACCAGAACTCGCACTTCGAGAACTTAGCATACAACTGACTATCCTTCAGACTCTAAAGAACCACTCTGAGGTGCTGCTCGTGCTCCTCCTGACTGCAGAAGTATACCAGAATATCATCAATAAAGACTATCACGAACAAATCTAGATAAGGCTTGAACACTCGATTTATCAACTCCATAAATGCTGCTGGGGCATTGGTCAACCCGAATGACATGACCAAAAACTCATAATGCCCATACCGAGTGCGAAATGCTGTCTTAGGGACATCAGACGCCCTAATCCTCAGCTGATGGTAGCCAGATCTCAAGTCTATCTTTGAAAACACCTTCGCACCCTGAAGCTGGTCAAACAAATCATCAATCCTCGGCAGTGGATACTTGTTCTTTATCGTCACCTTGTTCAATTGTCGGTAATCAATGCATATCCTCATCGACCCATCCTTTTTCCTCACAAATAAAACCGGCACACCCCAAGAAGAAACACTAGGCCTGGTAAAACACTTCTTTAGCAAATCCTACAACTGGTCCTTTAACTCCTTCAACTCTGGCGGGGCCATGCAATACGGCAGAATAGAAATGGGCTGCGTGTCTGGGCTAGATCAATACAGAAATCAATATCCCTGTCGGGCGGCATACCCAGCAGGTCTGAAGGGAAAACCTCTGGAAACTCTCGAACAATAGGAACAGAGTCAATAGAAGGAACCTCTATACTGAAATCACGAACATATGCCAAATAAGCTAAACACCCCTTCTCGACCATGCATCGAGCCTTAACATATGAAATAACACTGCGGGTGGCATGTCCTGGGGTCCCTCTCCACTCCAATCGGGGCAAATCTAGCAAAGCCAAGGCACGGTCTTGGCATGACAATCCAAGATAGCATGATACGGGGACAGCCAATCCATCCCTAATATAATATCGAAATCCACCATGTCTAGAAGTAATAAATCAACACGGGTCTCCAGACCCTCAAACACTACTACACAGGAATGATGAACTCGGTCGACCACTATAGAATCACCCACTGGTGTAGATACATATACAGGGACACCTAGACCATCACTAGGCATAGCCAAGTAGGGTGCAAAATAAGACGACACATATGAATACATAGACCCAGGGTCAAATAGAACTGAAGCATCCCTATCACAGACCTAAATAGTACCTATAATAACAGCATCTGAAGACTCAGCCTCTGTCCTGGCTGGCAAAGCATAACACCGGGGCTGGGCCCCACCTCCCAGAACCATATCTCTAGGACGATCGGCTACTGGCTGACCTCTACCCATGTCGGTCCGAGCTCTACCTATACGGTCCCTACCTCCACCTCTATGATCCCTACCCCCCGCCTCTAGCTGGCTGGGCGAGCTGTGGATCACTTGCTACCTGAATCATGGGGTGAGGACCCTGCTGCTGAGAGCTGCCCGAGGCTCGAGGGCAAAACTTGACAATGTGACCGGGGTCACCACAACCATAACAAGACCTCGACTGTTGCGACTGCTGGCCTTGTGGACCTGAATGTCCTCCCCTAAAGCTCTGAAGTGGGGGTGGACTGATAGGCTGCTGATCTGAATAATGCTACTAAGAACCACCACCGCTTGGAGTACCATCAGAAACCTGGAGCGTTGAATGAAAGGGTCTCGGTGAATAACCTCTACCATGTGAATCCCTGCCTCCAGACGAGGTACCACTGAACCTACCAGAATGACGAGGCCTCTTATCTGACATCTGACCACCTCCCCGTGCGAGGGCCATCTCGACTCTGCGGGCCGCATTGGCCGCCTCCTGAAAGGAAATATCACTAACAGCTCTCATGGCCATCTGGAGACGGATCGGCTGAATCAATCCATCAATAAATCTCCGAACCCTCTCTCGCTCTGTGGGGAGTATCACAATAGCATGGCATGCCAAATCAATAAACTGAGTCTCATACTGTGTCACTGTCATAGAGCCTTACTTGAGGCGCTCAAACTACTTGCAAAATGCCTCCCGCTGAGTGACTGGGAGAAAATTCTCCAAAAACAACTCCACGAACTGATCCCATGTCAAAGCTGGAGACCCCGCTGGTCTAGATAGGCAATAGTCCCTCCACCAAGTCTTGGCGGATCCTGCAAGCCGGAAGGTGGAAAAATCGACCCCATTGGTCTCCGCTATACCCATGGTCCTAAGAATCTCATGACAGCTAAATAAGAAATCCTGTGGATCCTCTGATGAAGCACCGCTGAAGGTGGTGGTGAAGAGCTTGGAGAACCGATCAAGTTTCCACAAGGCATCCGAAGACATAGTCGCTCCATCGCCGGCCTGGGCTGCAATACCTGGCTAAGCTGCCACAGCTGGCTGAACCACTGGGACATGAGTCTGGGGAGCTACCTGCTCCGGAGTATATGTAGCAGGAGTCTGAACCCCTCCTCCAGCCTGAGAAGTGGCTGGTGCTACTGGAATCAAACCTGCTCTAGTGACACTCTCCATAAAGCCTGCCAATCTGACTAGAGCGTCCTGAAGATCTAGGGTGACCATGACCCCTCCTGGGACCTGAGCTGGGCCCACCGGAGCTGCTGGGGCTGGAACCTCCTCATTATAGTCAATATGAGGATCCACCTCTGGGATTGCTGCCCGGGGCTGAGCTCTACCCCGGCACGGCCTCGGCCTCTGCCCCTCGCAGGAGCTGTTGTTGGGGGCTCGGGCTGCTGTGCGGTAGAAGAGGAAGCACGTGTTCTCGCCATCTGCGAAAGAACAGAGTAGAAAGACAATCAGTATTTGAGAAACAGAGTCGCATGACAAGAAAGAACAAAAATGAAACTTTTCCTAACTCCGTAGCCTTTAAGGATAAATACAGACGTCTCCGTACCGATCCCTCAGACTCTACTAAGTTTGTCCGTGAGTAGCGAGACCTATGCAACCTAGAGCTCTGATACCAACTTGTCATGACCCAGATTTCCTACCATCGGGAGTTGTGGTGGAACCTACTGTAGGAGATAGGTAAGCCAAACATTTAAATCTTTAAATAAAAGCGGAAGTCTTTTATAGCATAAATAACTAAAAACCCAGAATACGGAAGCTTAACATTTCACTACCCAAGACTGGAGTCGCTATCTCACGAACTACTAATGGATGCTACAAACAAGTCTGAATAGAAAAAAAATACACAGTGTTTGTCTCGGTACAATGAAAACAAACAGAAGATATAGAAAGGGACTCCGGCCTGCGAACGCCAGCTAGGCTACCTCATAGTCCCTGGACTGAAGTCAGCTCCCACTCGATGTGCTACTGCTGTGGTCCAAAAGCTGCTCCGGTACCGTGATCTGTGCAAAAAGCAC
>MU738120.1:11090-22336 GCA_026770625.1 Nicotiana glauca
AATCCAACAGTTGCACGTCATCAACCTTCATGCTTTTACTCTCGTCCTCACCCAAAGCAATCAAATAAAATGCATGGCATCACCCTTCATGTTTTTCCTCACATATCTCTCATTTCATGGCACGGAATGATCCTTCATGCAATTATAGTCAAATCAGAGCACGGAATGTCCCTTCGTGCACAAATAATCAAAACATGGCACGGAATGACCCTTTGTGCAAATATAATCAACACATGGTACGAAATAACCCTTCATGCAATATAATCAAAATATGGCACAGAATGACCCTTCGTGCATTATCACTCTTCCTCACCCAAACAGCAATCACAACCAAACGGGCGAGGGAATAAACAATAATAAGAAATGTCCCAGCAAGGAAAAACACAATTAAACAACTAAATCCTGGCAAGGGAGCAATAACAACAACTTTCATATCCCGGCAAGGGAGATAATCAATATACTCAAACCATCCCGGCAAGGGATTAATCACATCTTTTTCCATTTCTTTCATTTCTTACTCAATATTATTCTTATTGTTCGAGCCAACGCTCCAAAGAATTCACAATTCACAATTAATTCTCATACTCTTCACATTATGTAGAAATCATTAATTTAGCCTGGAAGAGTCCCAAAATATACAAAAATAAGTACAAACAAAGACCCACGATCATGCTAGACAACCGTGTATAGATACTCGTCACCATGCCTATACACTGTACTCGATCATTCAGCAAAAAACAATTAATAATACTCTAATCCTACTCCCTCAAGCCAAAGTTAGATCAAACACTTACCTCGGTCCAAAGAATAGCAATCAATCCTCAATTACCGCCTTTCCTCTACAATCCGACTCTAAAATAATGATATCTAGGCATAATTAATTCAATAGTATCAATAAAGGCTCAACAACATAATCCCATAGCCTAGAAATGAGTTTCCTAGCATTTTTCCAAAAATACCAAAATTCGACACCGGACCCACATGGCCCAAACATGAGGCTCGAACCAAAACCTAGTCACTCATAATCCCACGATTTCAAATATATAATTTGTTTTAAGATTCGACCCCAAATTGAGGTTGAATCACCCAAAATTCCCAAAACCCTTAATTTCTACTTTGATTTCATGATTTAGGTCTAGGAATTTTATAAATGATGATAGAAAATGAAGAAAACGAGTTAAGATTTACTAATCCAAAAAGTCTTGGTGAAAAGGAGCTTCAATGGACGCCTAAGTGATGTGGAGAAGACAAGGTTTATGAAGAGTGGGGATAAATCCCGTAATGGTTTTGTTTTTTTATGACTTAAAAATCGCTGGGTGAAATTACCCTACGCGTTCGCGACAGTAGGGTCGCGTTCGCGATGAACAGAAGTTGGCAAGCATCGCGTTCGCGGACAAGGGATGCGAACGCGAAAAGAAAATATTGGGTGCCTGAAAATTTGGCCTACGGGAACGCGTTTGGCATCACGCGAACGCGATGAAGGGCGGCCTGAAGCTTCGCGAACACGAGGACTCAATCGCGAACGCGAAGAAGGAATCAGGGGAAGGTACGCAAACGCGAGCATAAGGCCTCGAACACGAAGAAGGAATTCCCTGGCAACAATTGCAGAAACATCTGCTACATTCTAAGTGTAAAAACACCCCGAACCACCTCCAATTCAGTCCCGAGCCCTCGGGGCTCCTAGCCAATCACACACACTAACTCAATAACATCCTACGAACTTACTCGAGCGATCAAATAGCCAAAACAACATCAAAATCAATGAATCAAGCCTCAAAATCATCATTTTCCTTTCAAACTTCTTAAACTTCAAACTTTAGATAATTAGGTCCGAAACGCATCAAACGACGTCCGATTTTTACCAAAATTCACAGAAAGTGCTTAACACATATTAAGACCTGTACCGAGCATCGGAACCAAAATACGAGCCCGATACCATAGTCTTTTAATCAATTTTCATTTCCATTTTATTTAATAATTTCAGAAAAATAATTTAATAGAAAAATTCTTTTACTCGGGTTCTAGACCTCGGATTTCGACTCCGGGCACATGCCCGAGTCCCATATTTTTCTACGGACCCTCCAGTACCGTCAAATCATGGGTCCTGGTCCGTTTACCAAAAATGTTGACCGAAGTCAACCTTAATCATATTAATATCAAAATTCTTCAAATTTTTCACAAAATCCACATATAAGCTTTTCGGCTACGCGCCTGGACTGTGCACACAAATCAAGGCAACTAAAAGTGAGGTTTTCAAGGTCTCGGAAGCACGGAACGAATGAGGAAACAGGTGATGACCCCTTTGGGTCGTCACACCAGGCCTTCGCGTTCGCAGTCCCTTCCACGCGTTCACGAAGGGCATTTTTGGTAGAATTCATTTTTCTTCTTCGCGAATGCGAGACTCCGTAGGCGTTCACGGTGCTTTACATACCTGGACAGTATTTAACATTCAAAAATGAGGGTTTTGCCATTTTTATCAAAATACAAGTTTGTGAGCTCGGATTTGAGGGAAATTTCGAAGGTTTTTTTAAGGCAATCACTGGGTATGGATTCTCTACTCTCTTATGCTTAAATCCCACTAATCTAATCACGAATTCATCTTTAAAATTCGGATTTTTGAATGAAAATTGGTAAAACTTCATTGACCAAACTATTGGGTTTTGAGTGAGCATTTGACCTCTGATTTGGGAGATTTTTATATGGTTAGACTCCTGAGAGTACGAGGGTTCTGAAAATATGAAAATCATTCAATTCCTAGGCGTTGTCCTACAGGGAATTTTGGTCATATTTACCTATTTTCGCGCCTAGCTTTAAATTTAATAGTGGAATCAGTTGTTTGCAATATTATTTACGATATGTAATTGAATTGAATAGATTTGGGCCATTTGGAGTTGGATACTCTTGGCAAAAGAGTGGTTCCTAGTTGATTATTGAGCCGATTCGAGATAAGTGGCTTGTCTAACTTTGTGTGGGAGACCTTTCCCCTTAAGACATGATCTTTGAATATTTGAATGCCTCGTACGTGAGGTGACGAGTGCGTACTTGAGCTAATTGTTGTAAACTTGTTTCTACTTGAAGTATTTAAATTGAGATTTCCTGTTGTTAGTTCATTTTATACTGTAAGTTTAAATATATGCTAGCTTAGAGAAGCATGTTTAGATGACTTACTTGCTTAATTGTTAAACTGTATTATTTGTACTCTATAAAGCATGTTAGGCTATAAATTACTATTACTTGTACTGATTTACCATTAATTCTGAGATTATGAGTTGTTGTTGTTGTGTGTTTAATTTGGGATTACGGGACGGCTTCCGGGGAGATCCTCTTGTACTTGATATATTCTGGATTGAGGGTGCGGGATACCAAGAGATCCCCGGCACATGTATTTCTATATATTGGGATACCAGGAGATCCCCGGCGTACTTATTGAGGATACCAAGAGATCGTCAGGATACCAAGAGATCCCTAGTGTATATGATGAGGATACCAAGAGATCCCCAGTGTATATGATGAGGATACCAAGAGATCCTCAGGATACCAAGAGATCCTCGGGATACCAAGAGATCCCCAGTGTATATGATGAGGATACCAAGAGATCCTCGGGAAGCCAAGAGATCCCTGGTGCATATGATGAGGATACCAAGAGATCATCGGGATACCAAAAGATCCCCGGCTATTATTCCTTGTTGAGAGCAGTATTCCTTGTATTGTTACCTTTGCTTTATATTACTGTTCTTCCTTATTTATCTGGCTTAGATTCTCGCTGTAGACTTTATTTAAATTGTTTTTGTTATCTTATTATTTATTACGTTTTGTCTCAGTAGGGCCCTGACCTTCCCGTCACTACCCAACCGAGGTTAGACTTGGCACTTACTGAGTACCGCTATGGTGTACTCATGCCCTTCTGCTCATGTTTTTCATGTGCAGATTATCCAGGTACATCTACTCAGGCGCACTATCCTTGAGGCGAGGAGTTATACGGAGACTTCAAGGTATATCTGTCGCGTCCGCAGACCAGGAGTCTCTATTCTGTTCCAACTTTAGTATCTAGTTTATTCCTTTCTTTCAGTTGTTTAGATATTCTGGAGTTAGAGCAGCGTACTATGTTTCTATTAGACTGTGGGCCCCGTGAGTTTTCGGGTTTGGGGATTGAGTTGTAGACTTTCACATTTCTTTTGGGTTGAATAGGCCGAGCGGCCTTATATGCAGTCATTATTTTACATATGTTCAGCTTTAATTAATTATCACAAGTTATATTAAATTTCCGCATTGTTAGGCTTACTAGCCGGTGACATAGTAAAGGTTGAACCATCAACAAGGTGCCATCACGGCATGTTCATGAAGGGTGAACTGGGTCGTGATAAGTTGGTATGAGAGCTCTAGGTTCATAGGAGTCACGGAAGACAGGCCGGTTTATTAGAGTCTCGCTGATAGGTACGGAGACGTCTATACTTATCTACGAGAGGCTATGTAACTGTTTATAAAAAAAACTTCATTTCATTTGAGTTCCTTGTCGTGTGATATTTTGACATCAATTCTAAACTTTTGTCTTCTATTCTCTCACAGATGGTGAGGACACGTGCTACATGAGATGACCATACACCCGTGCCCCCTACTACAGCCGTCAAACGCCGGGGCCGGGGTAGAGGTCGAGGACGCGCACGTGGTGCAGTCGGAGCACCTGCACGAGTTGTTGCCGAGGTACCACCAGCAGATCCAGCCGGAGCCCAGGCACCTGGCACACCTACTACTGCCACTACTACTCCAGATCTCAGGGAGACTTTGGCTCAGTTCATGAGCATGTACACCACCTTAGCTCAAGCAGGGTTGCTTCCCCTTGCTGCAGCCACATCCCTGGCCGGGGGAGGAGCACAGACTCATGCCATCTGCACTCCTGAGCAGTGAGTGGAGGTTGAGCAGGCTCCTGAGATTATTCCCGCATCGCCTGCAGTGCCAGTTCAGCCCGAGGATGGGTCAGCTGCTTCAGAGGACGAGCAGTGGAGACTTGAGAGGTTCAAGAAATATGATCCCCGAGTGTTCAGTGGATTAGTATGAGACGATGCCTTGGGATTTCTAGAGGAGTGTCACCGTATCCTTTGCACTTTGGGCATTGTGGAGTCCAGCGGGGTTTCTTTCACTGCTTTCCAGCTTCGGGGAGCCGCCTATGATTGGTGGTGCACTTATGAGATAGACAGTCCAGTCGAGGATGCTTCGCTGACTTGGACCTGATTCTCGGAGATGTTTTTGGGAGAGTTTGTCCCCCAGAGTCTTAGGGACACATGACGCGCAGAGTTTGATCATTTGCGCCAGCGTGCTATGACCATTTCAGAGTATGCTATATGTTACACCAGGTTGGCCAGACATGGTCTGGCTTTGGTTGCTACAGTCCGCGAGAGAGTTCGCCGGTTCATTGAGGGTCTTATCTCATAGATCACATATAGCATGGCTCGAGAGTTGGAGATGGACATTCCTTATCAGCAAGTAGTGAGCATTACTAGGAGGATCGCAGGTATGCTTGCCAGGAAGCGGGGGGAGAGAGAGGCCAAGAGGTCTCGAGAGTCGGGCCACTACTCTGGTGACCGTACCCCAGCAGCAGGTCGACATGGTAGGGGTTTTATGGTTTGCCCCGTTCATTCAGCTCTTCCGGCAGCCAGCAGTGCTACAGCTCCGCCTATACCTGAGGAGCCTTACTATGCACCTCCAGTTTCCAGCGCGCCTCCTACGCGGGGTGCTTTTAGAGGTCAGTCTAGTAGACCTGGCCCTAGCCTGTCATAGCCACCGCGTCCTCTCAGAGCTTTTTTTGAGTATGGTGACACCCGTCATGTTGTGAGGGATCGCCCTAGACTTGGGAGGAGTGCACCTCCACAGACTGCTCAGCCACAGCGTGCTCCTCAGAGTTCTCAGGCCATGATCACCGCTCCCGCTGCTACCCCATCTGCCCAGCCAGCTAGGGGTGGAGGTTGGGGAGGTAGAGGTCGCTCTCGAGAGAAAGGCCAGGCAAGATATTATGTTATTCTTGCTTGCACCGAGGATGTTGCCTCCGATTCTGTCATCACAGATATTATACTAGTTTGTCACAGAGAGGCATCGGTTCTATTCGATCCAGGCTCTACTTATTCTTAAGTGTCTTCTTACTTTGCTCCGCATTTGGGTGTGCCTCGGGATTCTTTCAGTGCCCCCGTTTATGTTTCTACTCCTGTGGAGATTCTCTTGTTGTGGACTGCGTTTATCGGTCATGTTTAGTTACTATTCATGGTTTTGAGACCAGAGCGGATTTATTGTTACTCGGTATGGTTGACTTTGATATTATTCTAGGCATGGACTGGTTGTTTCCCCATCATGCTATTCTTGATTGTCATGCCAAGACCGTGATGCTTGCTATGCCAGGTATTCTGCATATTGAGTGGAGTGGTACTTTAGATCCCACTCCCAGTAGAGTTATCTCTTTTCTTAAAGCTTCGTGTATGGTTGAGAAGGGGTATGCCGCGTATTTAGATTATGTGTGGGATGTCAGTTTTGACACCCCTTTTGTTGATTCAGTTCCAGTGATACGAGATTATCCCGATGTATTTCCAGCTGATCTTTCGGGCATGCCGCTCGATAGAGACATCGATTTTGGCATTGATCTATTGCCGGGCACTCAGCCTATATCCATTCCTCTGTATCGCATGGCTCCTCCCGAGTTGAAGGAGTTGAAGGATCAGTTGCAGGAATTGCTTGGTAAGGGTTTTATTCAACCCAGTGTTTCACCGCGGGGTGCTCCTGTCTTGTTTGTGAAGAAGAATGATGGTTCTATGCGTATGTGTATTGATTATCGCTAGTTTAACAAGGTTACAATGAAGAACCGTTATCATTTGCCTCGTATTGATGATCTATTTGACTAGCTTCTGGGCGCACAAGTGTTTTTTAAGATTGACTTGTGCTCAGGGTACCATCAGTTGAAGATTCGAGAGCCAGATATCCCGAAGACTGCCTTCAGGACTCGGTATGGTCATTACGAGTTCCTTGTTATGTCATTTGGGCTGACCAATGCCCCAGCAGCTTTCATGCATTTGATGCACAATGTATTCACGCCATATCTTGACTCATTCATTATTGTTTTTATTGATGATATACTGGTATATTCCAGGAGTCGGGAAGATCATGAGCAGCACTTGAGGACCGTGCTTCAGACCTTGGAGGAAAAGAAGTTATATGCAAAGTTCTCAAAATATGAGTTTTGGCTGAGTTCTATGGCATTCTTAGGCAATGTGACTTTGAGTGAGGGTATTCGGGTGGATCCAAGGAAGATAGAGGCCGTACAGAGTTGTCCTAGGCCATCCTCAGCTACAAAGATTCGCAGTTTCCTTGGTTTGGCTAGCTACTACTATCACTTCGTGGAGGGATTTTCATCGGTTGCACCCCCTATGACTAGATTGACCCAGAAAGGTGCCCCATTTCAGTGGATAGAGGAGTGCAACGCGAGCTTTCAGAAGCTCAAGACAGCTTTGACTACAACCCCAATCTTGATGTTGCCTACTATTTCGGGGTCTTATACTATTTATTGTGATGCCTTGAGAGTTGGCCTTGGAGCAGTGTTAATGCAGGACGGTAGGTTGATTGCCAACGCGTCCAGACAACTAAAGATACATGAGAAAAACTACCTTGTCTAGGACCTTGAGTTAGATGCTATTGTTCATGCCTTGAAGATCTGGCATCACTATTTGTACGGAGTGCCTTGTGAGATCTATACTGACCATCGGAGTTTACAGCACTTACTCAAGCAAAAGGATCTCAACATGCATCATAGGAGGTGGTTAGAGTTGCTAAAGGACTATGACATTACTATTTTGTATCACCCTGGCAAGGCCAATGTGGTGGCGGATGCCTTGAGTCGTCGGGCCAAGAGTTTGGGTAGTTTGGCATATTTACCAGCTTCGAAGAGGCCTATGGCGATGGATGTTCAGGCCTTAGCCAGCCAGTTTATGAGATTGGATCTTTCGGAGCCCAGTCAGGTCCTAGCTTGTGTGGTTTCTCGGTCTTCCTTATTTGACCGTATCCGAGAGCGGCAGTATGATGATCCTCATTTATTTGTCCTTCAGGACAAGGTTCAGTGTGGAGATTCTAGAGATGTGACCATTGGAGATGACGGGGTATTGAGGATGCAGGGCCGGATTTGTGTGCCCAATGTTGATGGCCGTTGAGAGTTGATTCTAGCAGAGGCCCATAGTTTGTGGTATTCCATCCATCTGGGTGCCGCGAAGATGTATCAGGACTTGAGGCAGCACTATTGGTGGAGGCGGATGAAGAAAGATATAGTTGGTTATGTGTCTAGATGCCTCAACTGCCAACAAGTGAAATATGAGCACCAGTGCTCGAGTGGGTTGCTTCAGCAGATAGAGATTCCGGAGTAGAAATGGGAGCGCATCACCATGGACTTTGTATCGGGAATCCCACGGACGTTGAAGAAGTTTGATGCCATTTGGTTCATTGTGGATCGACTGACCAAGTCCGCTCATTTCATCCTGGTATGTACCACTTATTCATCGGAACGGTTGGCTGAGATTTATATCTGGGAGATCGTCCGTCTGCATGGTATTCCAGTTTCTATTATTTCAGACGGAGGTACTCAGTTTAAATCGCGGTTCTGGAAAGCCGTGCAGCAGAAGTTAGGCACTCGAGTGGATTTGAGCACAGCATTTCACCCCCAAACGGATGGACAGCCCGAGCGCACTATTCAGATTCTTGAGGATATGCTACATGCGTATGTCATTGAGTTTGAAGGGTCTTGGGATCATTTCTTGCCATTGGCGGAGTTTGCTTACAACAACAGTTATCAGTCTAGCATTCAGATGGCGTCGTATGAGGCTTTATATGGTAGGAGGTATAGATCTCCGATGGGCTGGTTTGAGCCGAGCGAGGCCAGGCTATTGGGCACCGAGGTTGTTCAGGATGCGTTGGAGAAGGTTAAGATGATTCAGGATAGACTACGTACAACCCAGTCGAGACAGAAAAGTTACGCGAACAGGAAGGTTCGTGATGTTTCATATATGGTTGGTGAGCGGGTTCTGCTCCGGGTTTCGCCTATGAAAGGCGTCATGAGGTTTGGGAAGAAGGGGAAGTTGAGTCTGAGGTTTATTGGCCTTTTTGAAATTTTGAGGCGAGTTGGGGAGGTTACTTATGAGCTTGCCTTACCTCCCAGTTTGGCCGGGGTTCATTCGGTATTCTATGTTTCCATGCACCGGAGATATCACGGTGACCCGTCGCACGTGTTGGATTTCAGTTCAGTCCAGTTGGACAAGGATCTATCTTATGTCGAAGAGCCAGTGGCAGGAAGATCAGAAAGTTGAGGTCAAAGAATATAGCTTCAGTGAAGGTTCAGTGGCGGGGTCAGCCGGCCGAGGAGGCGACTTGAGAGATCGAGCAGGATATGCGCAGCAGTTACCCTCAACTTTTCACTACTTCAGGTATGTTCTCTATGCTCGTTCGAGGATGAACTAATGTTTAAGTGTAGGAGGATGTGACGACTTGGCCGGTCGTCTTAAGAATTAATGCCCCAATCCCCTATTAACTGCTTCCCCTAAGTTCATTTCTGCTATTTTGGTTTTTCGGGACGTTCGGTGTTGGGTTTCGGAGAGTTTTGGGACACTTAGTCCCTAAATGAGAGCTTAAGTGTTGAAAAGTGGTCCATAGTCGGAACACTGTGACGACCTCGGAATGGAAATTTGATGGTTCCATTAGCTCTGTTAGGTGATTTTGGGGTTGGGATCGTGTTCAGATTGTATTTTGGAAATCCGTAGCTCATTTAGGCTTGAAATGCCGAAGTTTGAATTTTTGAAGTCTCCGGTTCGATAGTGAGTTTTTGTCCGAGGGTCGGATTGGAATTACAGAAGTTTTAGTAGCTCCGTCATGTCATTTGGGATATGTGTGCAACATTTCTGGTCATTCGGACGTGTTTTTGTTAGGATTTTGATCGAAAGCGTGTTTGATGAAATTTGGAGTTCTTAGGCTCAAATCCTTATTTATTTCGAGTTTCCGGCGTTGTTTTAGGTGGTTAAAGGATTGGTGCAAGTTTCAATGATGTTGTGGGATATGTCTGTAGGCTTGGTTGAGGTCCCGGGGGCCTCGGGTGTGTTTCGGATGCTCAACGGAGCATTTTGGAGTTTTGAAAAGTTGCAGAAAATGCTTCAGCAGTTGCAGGTCCAAATCCTTCTTCGCGTTCGCGACTTCACTCTCGCGTTTGCGTAGCTTTGACCTTCCCCTTCTTCGCGTTCGCATCCTCCTCCATGCGTTCGCATAGAGTAATTCTGGAGGAGGACCAGTCTCTTCATCGCGTTCGCGTTCAGCCCTTCGCGTTCGCGAAGCTTCACGTCTACCTTCATCACATTCGCATTACGTCTGTCGCGTTCATGTAGTTTCTTGGTTCCAGGCCTTCGTATTTGCAAGCCCTTCCACGCGTTCGCGAAGGACATTTTTGGCAGCATTCATTTTTCTTCTTCGCGAACACGAGACTCCGTACGCGTTCGCGATGCTTTAAATACATGGACAATACTTAACATTCAAAAACGGGGGTTTTGCCATTTTTATCAAAATACAAGTTTGAGGTTTTCCAAAGGCAATCACTGGGTAATGATTCTCTACTCTCTTATGCTTAAAACCCACTAATCTAATCACGAATTTGTATTTAAAATTCGGATTTTTGAATGAAAATTGGTAAAACTTCATTGACCAAGCTATTGGGTTTTGAGTGAGCATTTGACCTCCGATTTGGGAGATTTTTATATGGTTAGACTCATGATAGTACGAGGGTTCTGAAAATATAAAAATCATTCGATTCCTAGGCATTGGACTGAGGGGCATTTTGGTCATTTTTACCTATTTTCGCACCTAGCTTTAAATTTAATAGTGGAATCAGTTGTTTGCAATATTAGTTACGATATGTAATTGAATTTAATAGATTTGGGCCATTTGGAGTCGGATACTCATGGCAAAGGTGTGGTTCCTAGTTGATTATTGAGCTGGTTCGAGGTAAGTGGCTTGTCTAACCTTGTGGGGGGACCTTTCCCCTTAGGACATGATCTTTGAATATTTGAATGCCTCGTACGTGAGGTGATGAGCGCGTACTTGAGCTAATTGTTGTAAACTCATTTCTACTTGAAGTATTTAAATTGAGATTTCCTGTTACTTGTTCATTTTAGACTGTAAGTTTAAACCTGTGCTAGCTTAGAGAAGCATGTTTAGCTGACTTACTTGCTTAATTATTTAAC
>MDKF010688177.1:0-11676 GCA_026770625.1 Nicotiana glauca
GACCCCATGTGCTGGTAAGTGCCTGGCCTAACCCCGGCGAAGTAGTGACGAGGCTAGACCGAACTACCAAACAAAACCTATGCAGTTCAAGTATGTATGTATGTATGTATGTATGTATGTATGTATGTATATATATATATATATATATATATATATATGCAATAGAAGAGAAAACAGAAACATAACAAGTCAAGAGGGATGGAAGCATGCTGTAGGGGCTGTAGCAGTTTAGAATACAAGGTAAATAAATAAGGAATGAAACAGTACAACTACAAAGTCAACAGGAGTAATAAAGCAAACATGGCATGGAATGTCCCTTCGTGCATTAATAATCAAACATGACATGGAATGTTCCTTCATGCATTAATAATCAAGCCCCGGCACGGAATGTTCCTTCATACATTAATAATCAAAACATGGCACGGAATGTTCCTTCGTGCATTAATAATCAAAATATGGTACGGAATGTTCCTTCGTGCATTAACAATCAAAACATGGCATAGAATGTTCCTTCGTGCATTAATAATCAAAACATGGCACGGAATGTTCCTTGGTGCATTAACAATCAAAACATGGCACGGAATGTTCCTTCGTGCATTAACAATCAAAACATGGCACGGAATGTCCCTTCGTGCATTAATAATCAAAATATGGCACGGAATGTTCCTTCGTGCATTAATAATCAAGGCATGGCACGAAATGTTCCTTCGTGCATTAACAATCAAAACATGGCGCAGAATGTTCCTTTGTGCATTAATAATCAAAACATGACACAGAATGTTTCTTCGTGCATTATAATCAAAACATGGCACGGAATGTTCCTTCGTGCATTAATAATCAAAATATGGCACGGAATGTCCTTTCATGTATTAATAATCAATACATGGCACGAAATGTTCCTTCGTGTATTAATAATCAAAACATGGCACAGAATGTTCCTTCGTGCATTAATGATCAAAACAATCGTGCACGACATCACCCATCATGCTTTATCACTCAACCTCACCCAAACAGCAATCACAAACAATGGGGGCGAGGGGTATAGGCAAAAGTAATAGATATCCCGGCAAGGGAAAACACAAGTAAATAGTCAAATCCCGGCAAGGGAACAATAACAATAACTTTCACATTCCGGTGAGGGAGATAATCAAAGTACGTAAACAACCCAGCAAGGGAATAATCACATCTCTTTCTCTTTCTTTCATTTCTTACTTAATAGTTACTTATCATTCGAGCCAACGCTCCAAAGATTTACAAGTCATAAATTTCTTTCTCATACTCTTCACATTATATAGAGTTCACCAATTTACCAAGGAAGAGTCACAACAAAACCAGAATAAGCACAATAAGGACTCACGGTCATGCTAGACACCGGTGTATAGATACTCGTCACCATGCCTATACACCGTACTCAACATTTAGCAATTAGTAATTAATATTCTAATCCTATTCCCTCAAGCCAAAGTTAGATCAAACACTTACCTCGGTCCAAAGAATAGTAATCACTCCTCAAATACCGCCTTTCCTCTACAAATCCGACTCCGAAACAATGGTATCTAGACATAATTAATTCAATAGTATCAATAAAGGCTCAACAACATAATCCCATAGCCTAGAAATGATTTTCCTAGCATTCTTCCAAAAAATACCAAAATTCGACACCGGGCCCACATGGTCCAAACACGAGGCTCGGACCAAAACCTAGTCACCCATAACCCCACGAGTTCAAATATATAATTTGTTTTAAGATTCGACCCCAAATTGAGGTTGAATCACCCAAAGTTCCCAAAACCCTAACTCTACCCAAAACCCCCTAATTTTTACTTTGATTTCATGATTTAGGGCCAGGAAATTAGTGATTAGTTGAAGAAATTAAGAGGGAATGAAGTTAGGAACACTTACCTATGAAGCTTTGGGGAAGAATAGCTCTAAGAATCGCCTATGTGCCATGGAGAAGAGAAGGTTTATGAAAAATGGAAATAATCCCGTAATGGCTACTGTTTTGAACTTAAAAATTCGTTGGGCAAAATTGCCCTTCGCGTTCACGGGAAAGGGGCCGCGTTCGCGAAGGGTAAACTGGGCAATTCATCGCGAACGTGTAGAAGAAAATACTGGGGGTCCAGGGACTGTTATACGCGAACACGATAGGGGAATTGCGAACGTGGTGAAGGGGGGAGGCTGAACTATGCGAACGCGGGGGACTACTACGTGAACTCGAAGAAGGGAAGCCTACAGGTACGCGAACGCGAGCTGGAGGCCGCGAACGCGAAGAAGACAAGAACTGTGCAAAAATTGCAGAAAAATCTGGTACTTTACCTAAGTTCAAAACACCTCGGAACACCTCCGAAACACTCCCGAGCCCTCGGGGCTCCTAACCAAACACACCGACTAACTCAACAACATCCTACAAACTTACTCGAGCGATCAAATAGCGAAAACAACATCAAAATAAATGAATCAAGCCTCAAAATCATCATTTTCATTTCAAACTTCTTGAATTTCTAACTTTAGATAATTAGGTCCGAAACACGTCAAACGACGTCCGATTTCAACAAAATTTCACAGGAAGTGCTTAACACATATTTAAGACCTGTATCGGGCATCGAAACCAAAATACGAGCCCGATACTATAGTCTTTTAATCAATTTTCATTTCCATTTTCCTTAATAATTTAAGAAAAATAATTTAACAGAAAAATTCTTTTACTCGGGTTCTAGACCTCAGATTTCGACTCTGGGCACATGCTCGAGTCCCATATTTCTCTACGGACCCTCCAGGACCGCCCCATCAAGGGTCTGGGTCCGTTTACCCAAAACGTTGACCAAAGTCAACTTTAATCATATTAATATCAAAATTCTTCAAATTTTTCATAGAATTCACATATTACAACATAAAAGCTGTCTGGCTACGCGCCCGGACTGCCCACACAAATCGAGGCAACTAAAAGTGAGGTTTTCAAGGCCTCGGAAGCAAGGAACGAATGAGGCAACAGGTGATGACCCTTTGGGTCGTCACATCCTCCACCTCTAAAACAACCGTTCGTCCTCGAACGGACAAAAGAAAGAAGTACCTGAGTTAGGAAATAGATGAGGATAAAGGCTCCACATATCAGACTCGGACTCCCAAGTCGAGGCCTCAGGGGGCTGACCTCTCCACTCAACATGAACAGAGGGAAAACTCTTCGACCTCAACTGTCAAACCTGTCGGTCTAGAATAGCTACCGGCTCCTCCTCGTAAGACAGATCCTTGTCCAATTGGACAGTGCTGAAATCTAACATGTGGGCTGGATTGCCTTGATACCTCCGAAGCATGGACACATGAAACACTGGATGCACGACTGACAAGCTAGGTGACAAGGCAAGTCTGTAAGCCACCTTTCCCATTCGATCGAGAATCTCAAATGGGCCAATAAACCTAGGGATAAGCTTTCCCTTCTTCCCAAATCTCATCACGCCCTTCATAGGCGACACTCGGAGCAAGACCTGCTCACCAACCATGAAAGCTACATCTCGAACCTTACGATCCGCATAACTCTTTTACCGGGACTGAGCTGAACGAAGCTTGTCCTGAATGATCTTGACCTTATCCAAGGCCTCCTGAACTAAATTTGTGCCCAATAACCGAGCCTCTCCCGGCTCAAACCATCCGACTGGAGACCGACATCGCCTACCATACAACGCCTCATATGGAGCCATCTGAATGCTAGACTGGTAGCTGTTGTTATAGGCGAATTCTGCTAAAGGCAAAAACTAGTCCCACGAGCCTCCAAAATCAATGACACAGGCTCGGAACATATCCTCCAATATCTGAATAGTCCTCTCGGACTGGCCGTCCATCTGAAGATGGAACGCTGTGCTCAACTGAACCTGGGTGCCCAACTCCTGCTGAACTGCTCTCCGAAGCGCGAGGTAAACTGCGTACCCTGATTCGAAATGATAGATGCCGACACCTCATGAAGGCGAACAACCTCTCGTATGTAGATCTTAGCTAATCTCTCCAATAAATAAGTGGCTGCAACAGGAATAAAATGCACTGACTTGGTCAGCCTATCAACAATGACCCAAATAACATCAAACTTCTTCCGAGTCATCGGAAGTCCAGTAACGAAATCCATGGTAATTCTCTCCCACTTCCACTCGGGAAGCTCAATCCTCTGAAACAAACCACCATGCCTCTATTGCTCATACTTTGACCTGTCAGTATACTTGACCTGCTGACAGTTTAACATCGAGCCACATATGCGACAATATCTTTCTTTATCCCATGCCACCAATAATGCTGCTGCAAATCCTGGCACATCTTCGCGGCGCCCGGGTGAATAGAATACCGAGAACTATGGGCCTCCGCTAAGATCAACTCTCGAATACCATCGACATTGGGCACACAAACTCGCCCTTGCAACCTCAAAACACCATCATCATCTAAGGTCACCTGTGTGGCACCTTTACGCTGCACCATGTCTCTCAGAACACACAAATGGGGATCATCAAACTGCCGATCACGGATACGCTCAAATAATAAAGAACGAGCAACCGTGCAGGCTAACACTCTGCTAGGCTCAGAAATGTCCAACCTCACAAGCCGATTGGACAAAGCGTGAATATCCAAAGCAAGCGGTCTCTGGCTGACTGGAACATAAGCAAGACTACCCATGCTGGCGGACTTCCTACTCAATGAATCGGCCACCACCATTGGCTCTCCGCTGGTGGTACAAAATAGTAACATCATAATCCTTCAATAGCTCCAACCACCTATGCTGCCTCAAGTTCAACTCCTTCTGCTTGAACAAGTATTGCGGACTCTTGTGATCAGTGTACACCTCACATGTCACACCATAAAAATAGTGCCTCCAAATCTTCAAAACATGAACAATGGCTGCCAACTCTAGATCATGAACCGGATAATTCTTCTCGTGGATCTTCAATTGCCTCGAAGCATAAGCAATGACTCTGCCATCCTGTATCAATGCCACACCAAGCCCAATACGGGAAGCATCACAATAAATTGTATAAGGCCCAGAACTTGTGGGCAAAACCAATATAGGTGCCGTAGTTAGAGCTGTCTTGAGCTTCTGAAAGCTCTCCTCACACTCGTCTGACCACCTGAACTGGGCACCCTTCTGGGCCAACCTGGTCATCGTGGCTGATATAGATGAAAACCCCTCCACGAATCGACGGTAATAACCTGCTAACCCCAAGAAACTCCGAATCGCAATCACTGAAGCTGGTCGAGGCCAATTCTTGACTGCCTAAATCTCCTTCGGGTCCACCTGAATACCTTCTACTGATACAACATGACCCAGAAATGCAACTGAACTCAACCAGAACTCACAGTTCGAGAACTTGGCATATAACTGACTATCCTTCAAAGTCTCAAGAACCACTCTTAGGTGCTGCTCGTGCTCCTCTTAGCTGCGGGAGTACACCAGAATATCATCAATAAAATCTATCACGAACAAGTCCAAGTAAGGCATGAATACTCGCTTCATCAACTCCATAAATGCTGCTGGGGCATTGGTCAACCCAAATGACATGACCAAAAACTCATAATGCCCATGCTGAGTGCGGAATGCTGACCTAGGGACATCGGATGCCCTAATCCTCAACTGATGGTAGCCAGATCTCAAGTCTATCTTTGAAAGCACCTTTGCGCCCTGAAGCTGGTCAAACAATCATTAATCCTCGGCAATGGATACTTTTGCTTAATCGTCACTTGTTTAATTGCTGGTAATCAATGCACATCCTCATCGAACCATCCTTTTTCTTCACAAATAACACTGGCGCGCCCCAAGGAGAAACACTGGGTCTACTGAAACCCTTCTCCAACAAATCTCGCAAATGATCCTTTAACTCTTTCTTCTTTAGCGGCGCCATGCGATACGGCAGAATGGAAATGGGCTGAGTGCCCAGAGCTAGATCAATACAGAAATCAATATTACTGTCGGGCGGCATACCCGGCAAGTCTAAAGGGAAAACCTCGGGGAACTCCCGAACAATAGGAACAGAATCAATAGATGGAACCTCTGCGCTGGAATCGCAAACATACGCCAGATAAGCTAAACACCCCTTCTCGACCAATCCATCCCTAATATAACGTCGAAATACACCATGTCTAAGAGCAATAAGTCAACACGGGTCTCAAGACCCTCAAACACTACCACACAGGAATGATGAACTCGGTCGACCACTATAGAATCGCCCACCGGTATAGATACATAAACAGGAATACCCAAAGCATCACTCGGCATAGCCAGGTAGGGTGCCAAAATAGGACGACACATACGAATACGTAGACCAAGGGTAAAATAGCACTAAAGTATCTCTAATACAAATCAGAATGGTACCTATAATGTCTGCACCTGAAGACTCAGCCTCTGGCCTACCTCCGGCGACCTGAACTCACCTCTAAGACTTTTACCTCTATCTCTAACACCTCTGTCACCGCCTCTAGCTGGCTGGGCAGGCTGTGGAACCTCCGGTGCCTAAATCATAGCACGAGAACTCTGATGCTGGAAGCTGCCATAAACTCGAGGGCAATATCTGACAATGTGCCTCGGATCACCACAAGCATGGCAAGACCTCGTCTGCTGCGGCTGAGCACCCCTCAACCTCGGGCAAACCCTCCTGTTGTGACCATACTCACCACACTTATAACACCTACATGAACGCTATAGCTGAGGGAACTGAGGCTAACCCTATCGACCTGAATGACCACCTGAAGTACCATGAGTGACCTGGAGAGCTAACTGAAAAGGCCTGGGAGGATGGCCTCTACCATAAGAACCTCTACCTCCTAACGAGGTACCACTGAATCTGCCTGCATAACGGGGCCTCCTATCCAACCTATGATCGCTCGCTGTGGCAGGACCACCTCAACTCTATGGCCCACATTGGCCGCCTCCTGAAAAGTGATCTCACTCCCGGCCTGAGCCACTGTACCCGACTGATCTGCCACCGTTGGCTGAACTCCTAGAAGTAAACCTGCTCGAATGACACTCTCCATGAAGCCTACAAACCGGACTAGAGTGTCAAGAAGAACTGGGATGGCAATGAACCCCTCAGGGACCTGAGCTGGGCCCACCAGGACTACTGGGGCTGGCACCTCCTCCTCTAAATCAACTTGAGGCTCCGCCACTGGAGCTGCTATTGGGGGCTTGGACTGCTACGCGGTAGAAGAGGAAGCACGTGTTCTCGCCATCTGCGGAGGAACAGAATAGAAATTCAATCGATACTTGAGAAATAGAACCACATGACAAGAAAGAACAAATGTGAAACTTTTCCTAACTCTGTAGCTTCTAGGGGATAAATACAGACGTCTCCATACCGATCCCTAAGACTCTACCAAGTTTGTTCGTGAGTAGCGAGACCTATGCAACCTAGAGCTCTGATACCAACTTGTCACGACCCAGAATTCCCACCATTGGGGGTCGTGATGGCGCCTACTGTCAGAGCTAGGCAAGCCAAACATCTAAATAACTTCGGATAACAATACAACAATAATAAAATAACGAGGCTTTAAATAAATGCAAAAGTCTTTTAAAACATGAATAATTGAAAACCCAAAATGCGGAAGTTTAATATTTCACAACCCAAGACTGGAGTCGCTACCTTACGAACCACTAAAGAGTGCTACAAACAAGCCTGAATAGAAAATACATAATGTTTGTCTCGGTACAATTGAAAACAAACTGAAGATACGGAAATGGACTTCGGCCTGCGAATGCCAGCTAGGCTATCTCGAATGTTCCTGGACTGGAAGCTCGCTCCCAAAATGCTACTGCTACTCAAATGCTACTCCAACACCTGGATCTGTGCAAAAAGATGCACAGAGTATAGCATCAGCACAACCGACCCCATGTCCTGGTAAGTGCCTGGCCTAACCCCGGCGAAGAAGTGATGATGATAGACCGAACTACCAAAAAAAACCTATGCAGTTCAAGTATGTATGTATATATATATATATATATATATATATATATATATATATACGCAATAGAAGAGAAAACAGAAACTTAACAAGTCAAGAGGGAGGGGAGCATGCTGTAGGGGCTGTAGCAATTTAGAATACAAGGTAAATAAATAAGGAAAGAAATGGTACAACTACAAAGTCAACGGGAGTAATAAAGCAAACATGGCACGGAATGTCCCTTCGTGCATTAATAATCAAACATGGCACGGAATGTTCCTTCGTGCATTAATAATCAAGGCCTGGAACGGAATGTTCGTTCGTGCATTAATAATCAAAACATAGCACGGAATGTTCCTTCGTGCATTAATAATCAAAACATGGCACGGAATGTCCCTTCGTGCATTAATAATCAAAACATGGCACGGAATGTCCCTTCGTGCATTAATAATCAAAACATGGCACGGAATGTCCCTTCGTGCATTAATAATCAAAACAATCGTGCACGGCATCACCCATCGTGCTTTATCACTCAACCTCACCCAAACAGCAATCACAAACAATGGGGGCGAGGGGATAGACAAAAGTAATAGATATCCCGGCAAGGGAAAACACAAGTAAACAGTCAAATCCCGGCAAGGGAACAATAACAATAACTTTCACATCCCGGCGAGGGAGATAATCAAAGTACGTAAACAGCCCAGCAAGGGAATAATCACATCTCTTTCTCTTTCTTTCATTTCTTACTCAATAGTTACTTATCATTCGAGCCAACGCTCCAAAGAGTTTACAAGTCATAAATTTCTTTCTCATACTCTTCACATTATATAGAGTTCACCAATTTAACAAGGAAGAGTCACAACAAAACCAGAATAAACACAATAAGGACTCACGGTCATGCTAGACACCGGTGTATAGATACTCGTCACCATGACTATACACGATACTCAACATTTAGCAATTAGCAATTAATATTCTAATCCTATTCCCTCAAGCCAAAGTTAGATCAAACACTTACCTCGGTCCAAAAAATAACAATCACTCCTCAAATACCGCCTTTCCTCTACAAATCCGACTCTGAAATAATGGTATGTAAACATAATTTATTCAATAGTATCAATAAAGGCTCAACAACATAATCCCAAAGCCTAGAATTGAGTTTCCTAGCATCCTTCCAAAAAATACCAACATTCAATACCGGGCCCACATTGTCCAAACACGAGGCTCGGACCAAAACCTAGCAACCCATAACCCCACGAGTTCAAATATATAATTTGTTTTATAATTCGACCCCAAATTGAGGTTGAATCACCCAAAATTCCCAAAACACTAACTCTACCCAAAACCCCTAATTTCTAATTTGATTTCACGATTTAGGGCTAGGAAATTAGTGATTAGTTGAAGAAATTAAGAGGGAATGAAGTTAGGTACACTTACCTATGAAGCTTTGGTGAAGAATAGCTCTAAAAATCTCCTATGTGCTGTGGAGAAGACAAGGTTTATGAAAAATGGGAATAATCCCATAATGGCTACTGTTTTGAACTTAAAAATTCGCTGGGCAAAATTGCCCTTCGCGTTCGCGGGAAAGGGTCCGCGTTCACGAAGGGTAAACTGGGCAATTCATCGCGAACGCGTGAAAGGGAACGCGAATGCATAGAAGAAAATGCTGGGGGTCCAAGGTCTGTTATACGCGAACTTGATAGGGGAATCATGAACTCGGTGAAGGGGGGAGGCTGAACTACGCGAATGCGGGGGACTACTATGCGAATGCGAAGAAGGGAAGACTACAGGTACGCGAACGCGAGCTGGAGGCCGCGAACGCGAAGAAGCCAAGAACTGTGCAAAAATTGCAGAAAAATCTGCTACTTCTCCTAAGTTCAAAACACCTCAGAACACCTCTGAAACACTCCCGAGCCCTCGGGGCTCCTAACCAAACACACACACTAACTCAACAACGTCCTACGAACTTACTCGAGCGATCAAATAGCCAAAACAACATCAAAATCAATGAATCAAGACTCAAAGTCATCATTTTCATTTCAAACTTCTTAAATTTCTAACTCTAGATAATTAGGTCCGAAACACGTCAAACGACATTCGATTTCGACCAAAATTCACAGGAAGCGCTTAACACATATTTAAGACCTGTATCGGGTATCGGAACCAAAATACGAGCCCGATACCATAGTATTTTAATCAATTTTCATTTCCATTTTCCTTAATAATTTCAGAAAAACAATTTAACAGAAAAAATTCTTTTACTCAGGTTCTAGACCTCGGATTTTGACTCCAGGCACATGCCCGAGTCTCATATTTTTCTAAGGACCCTCCGGGACCGCCCCATCATGGGTCCGGGTCCGTTTATCCAAAACATTGACCAAAGTTAACTTTAATAATGTTAATATCAAAATTCTTCAAAATTTTCACAGAATTTACATGTTTCAACATAAAAGTTGTCCGGCTACGCGCCCGGACTATGCATGTAAATCGAGGCAACTAAAAGTGAGGTTTTCAAGGCCTCAAAAGCACTGAACGAATGAGGAAATAGGTGATGAGCCTTTGGGTCGTCACAAGTACGGAGACGTCTGTACTTATCTTCGAGAGGCTACAGAACTAGTAGGAAAAATTCCCACTTCATTCCTTCTTTATCGTGCGATATTTATTCCGCTTGAAGCTTATATCTTATGTTCTTTTGCAGCCACTCATGTATAGAATTGCGCACTACACCAATGGTTTGTGATATCGTAAAAGGGTTTTAAGAGAGCCAGGGTTGCTCAACTATTATTACCACGAGTATCAGAATCGAGGATATGGAAGTGCAAAGAGATCTTTCAGTTGTGCGCATGGGGGTGCATTAGATCTTGACATCTTGATATCTGGTTGGTGATTACAATCTTAAGAAGGTTTAATTGGTTATAAAATCAATACAAGTGAATGTAGATCTAAATATAGTTGGTGGTATTAGAGACTATGCGATTCGTATGGGATTTCGAGTTAGCAAAAAGTACATTCTAGTAGCCAAGACACTGGAGAAAGTAAGTTAAACTATCATGAGGATGACAATCGCTGCGTAAATAGCTTGAGGTGTCATATGACTAGTATCGTACGAGCGGTGAAGGTTAGTATTGTGGATTGTCAGGAATGTGTCTTATGCTTTCGCACCAAGTGAGAGAAGTCCACTATCAACGATCAGATTGCGGGATCATGTGTTATACCAATTTTGGCCAGAGATGTATTTATGTGGTATTGAAAGGTTTTCCAAAACTTATATATGATCAAGAGCTGAGATTTAAAAGAGATAGTGATGAGACTTGAGATATTCCCGCATTCTTAATAATTTGGGGTCATGGAAAAATATTCAGTATACTC
Source organism: Nicotiana glauca (assembly GCA_026770625.1). Classification (NCBI taxonomy): domain Eukaryota; kingdom Viridiplantae; phylum Streptophyta; class Magnoliopsida; order Solanales; family Solanaceae; genus Nicotiana; species Nicotiana glauca. Next base: position 11,275 of record MDKF010688177.1, read on the forward strand.
GCAGTGCGTAATGTTAATCAGAACACTCGCGTGGGGCAATTATCTTTTAATGTATCGGTGGCATAGAATTCCCTGCAATGTTTTTTTTAAGTTATCCGGTACATACTCAGTATGAAAAGTCAAACTGCGGATGGATTGTTATGAATATGGTGATACTAGGAACATCCTGAGAAATTGTCCTAGACTTGGGAGAAATCCATTCCATCAGAGTACATATGTCACGTACTCCATTACAATTGCTACTCTACTTACACTGCCAGTTAGAGATGGAGGAATGCCGGGTAGATGGTACCTAAGAGGTGGAGACCCGACCCACTGATATATTTTCCATGGTATGGCTGAGGTCGCTACACCAGATAGTGTCGTTACGAGTACGATCTCGAGATACTATAAAGTAACAAT
>MU738124.1:4542-113638 GCA_026770625.1 Nicotiana glauca
TGCCGTGCTTCGTCGAGTTGTACCTTGCACTTGTGCTATACAAGTTGTACATCACATTGCTCCAGCAGTCATTTCCCGTCGATCATAACTTCCACTACCGACGTCCAAATTGCAATTTCTTTAGCTTTTTGGAAACTAGACACGAAGGGCTATAACTTTCATGTTTTGCACTTTTTCAGATTCCTTGTATATTACAAGATATGAGCTTCCAAAGTAGCCTCCCCGAAAGCAAATTCTGGAAAACGAGCTCCACCCGTCATTTTCAATAGACCATAACTTTCACTACAGATGTCAAATTTACGATTTATTTAGCTTTATGGAATCTAGACATGAAGGTCTAAAACTTTCGTGTTTTGAACTTTTCCTGATTCCTTATAGATCAAAAGGTATAGCCCTCCGAATTAGGCTACACGCTTCAGCCCAGTTTTCTGCAGAAAAAAAATGCAGAAAATTTCTGCAATTTTTTTCCTCTTCTTTGGTTCGAATTTCATTCCGTTAACCTTCCGAAATCCACCCGAGACCCTCGGGACCTTAACCAATTATATCAACATGTACCGCAATGTCATTCAAACTTTTTACAACCTTCGGAATGCCCAAATTAACATCAAAACATCGAATCATCATCGGATTCAAGCCTATGAACTTCAAGAACTTCCAAATTCTACATCCGATGCCGAAATACGTCAAAACTTGTCCGAATGACCTCAAATTTTGCAGACAAGTCCAAAATGACATAACGAAGCTTCAGCAACTTTTGGAATTCCATTCCGACCCTCGAATCAAAATCTCACCTATCAACCGGAATTCGCCAAAATACTAACTCTACCAATTCAAGCTAAATTCTACACCGGTTATCACAAAAATATTCCGGATACACTCCTAAGTCCCAAATCACCTAACGAAGCTATCCGAACCATAAAATTCATATTTCGAGCGCTCTACACATAAGTCAATATCCGGTTGACTTTTCCAACTTAAGCTTCCTTAAAAGAGACTAAGTGTCTCAAACTTTACCAAATCATTCACGAATGACTTCAAATTTTGCACACAAGTCACATTCGACATTACGAACTTTCCCCAACTTTCGGACTCGCATTTCGACCCCGATATCAGAATTTCCTCCTTCCGGTCGAATTTTCTCAAAAACCTTCAAATTTCTATCTTTAGGCAAACGGCTCCAAAATGACCTACGGACCTCCTATTTCACTTCCGATCGCGCTCCCAAATCCAGAATCACCATACGGAGCTACTCCCAGTCTCGGAATCCCAAACGGACATCAATAACACTGAAATGCATTTTAAGCCAAATTGATGCAATTTCTTAAAAAAAAATGCTATCTTCCACGATAGGCACCAAAATGCTCCCGGGTTATCCAAAACCCGATCCGGGCATACGCCCAAGTCCGAAATCATCATACGAACCTGCTGGAACCTTCGGATCCCAATTCCGAGGTTGTTTACTCAAAATTCCAATCCTAGTTCGTTTTCTCCAACTTAAGGCTTTAAAAATGAGAATTTCCATTTAGATTTGACTCCAAACTTCCTGAATTTTAGTTCTAACCACACACACAAGTCAATATACCTGAGATGAAGCTGCTCATGACCTCAAACTGTTGAATGACGTGTTGGAACTCAAAACAACCGGTTGGGTCGTTACAACCTCTGCCCCAAATAAAAATACAATAACAAACAACAATCTCTTCAAGGTCAAAAATGTTTTGTTCACCATCCGAAACTCACCCGAGGCCCTCGGGACCTCAACCAAACATACCAAACACATTCCATAACATCATTCAAACTTAGTCAAACTTTCGAATCGCTCAAAACAACATCAAAACGCCATATTACCCTCGGATTCAAGCCTAAGAACTTCTAAACTTTAAAATTTCACAACCGACGCTGAAACCTACAAAATCACATCCGAATGACCCTAAATTTTGCACACAAGTCAGAAATGACACCATGAACTTCCGGAATTCCATTCTGAGCCTGATATCAAAACATCCACTGCTTGTCAAAATCGTCAAAATTCTAACTTTCGCCAATTCATGCCTAATTCTACCACGGACCTCCAAATCACATTTGGGATGCACCCCTAAGTCCAAAATCGTCTAACGGAGCTAATGGAACTATCAAAATTCAAATCCGAGATTGTTTACACATAAGTCAATATCCGATTAACATTCTCAACTTAAGCCTTCACAAAAGAGACTAAGTGTCTCAATTAACTCCAAAACCACCCGGACCTTAACCAACTAATCCGGTAAGTTAAAATACAGCTGAAGAAAAAAAATGTAGCAGTAAATAGGGGAATATGGCTATAAATCTCGAAACGACCGGTTAGGTTGTTATAATGAAGTTACTTGGGAGCAAATTATTTAGTCATAAACTAATCTAGTTACTTGGTCACCAAGATTGATTACTTGCTCACCAAGATTAGTTACTTGGCTGCCAAGACTTAGTGACATGGTCACCAAGTAACTCTATTATAAATTGGAGACTTCTCTACTCATTTGTACATTATCATCAAGAAAAGATGTAATATTGTATCTCTCTAAATTTCTCTTGTGTTACTTTATTTCATATTATTTCATAACACCAATTTCTCTTGTGTTACTTTATTTTATATTATTCCATACATGCTATCAGCACGAGACTCTACCGTCTTAAGAAAATTTTTTATATTAAATAAAGTAACCTTAGATTATCATTACTACATCTAAGTAGGTCATACTATAACATAACTCTTACTTTGGTTTATCGTTACTGAGGTCTGCGACCAAACACCAGGTTACTCTCGTTGGTTATCCTATATGCATAATGCTAAGTCTTTTAATGCTTCTTCATTACTGTTTATCTTAAGATTGATGCCCTAATCTCATCTCTCACTTTGTAACTTTTATCCATCCATTGTCGATTCACCTCAATGTTGATCTACAATATTTCATTGATAACTTGAAACTTCTTATGTAATACATTGCCAGGACTTATGTTGTATCGAGGAATATTTGAAGTGATTTTCCTGATCCACTTAGGGGAGATACTGTACTTCAATAATTATATTTTATAGCATCCCAATGTGATTTACCTTATGTGGTTATTTTAATTAGGTACAATTCATGAAATCCTCTTCAAATTATTACTCAACCGAAGGCCCGAACGTCATCCTTTATCTATCACAATTACACACTCATTCTACTACCATGGTAGCATTCCACCTCTGCTACTAGTCTTGTACTCCTTTGAGTTCATTCAGGCTATACTGAGTTTTCTATAACTTAGAAAAACCATTAGCTCTCTTGTTTTCACAGGCTTAATCCTCAGGACTTATCCATTTTCGCCATCTTCTCTCTTTCCTTTTCTTATCCTTACTCTTTTCTTCCTAAAACCTTGTTGCTCTACCATACTTTAGCTTGTGACCTACACATATCTATTTACACTACTTGCAACCTCCCTTCAACTTGCTTGCCCCCATAAATTTCCTTATGTTATTATGGAATATCAAGTGAGATATCATATTGTCTCTAACTCTTCTTTGCTCTCCTGACTAGGCCTCTCAATACCTAGAAACTATAGGCTGGAAAATATACCATTGACAATGCTACTATCATTCCTAGATATTGAATCCCGTTGCTTTTAGCCTTCTATCCGAAGTATGGACTATTCACAACTTTCTTTATTTGAGTATCTCGTACGTTGTTCACCTTTACATTACTTACCTTAAAATCTCACATCATATCTTATATCTTTTTCATAACCAACCTTCCACATAGGTATGATTCACATCCACAACTTGAAGCTTTATTATAACGCTACAATCCGGTGGGAGCTTCGTACTAACTTCTTGTGAGGCTGTTACTTTTCTAACTGCTTTATCGTAGAGCTGTTATAGACTATGATTGTTGTACTATCTCTCTTGTACGTCTTATATTAAGGGTGATTCTGCAATGTTCTCGATCACGATTTCTATAATTTTCTAGGTCCAATAATCAGACTCCTGATTTACTTAGTTGATGTAACTCTTTAGTTTCCCCTTCCCTCTAATCAACCTTTGTGTAAGCTTAAGCTATCTTCCGATCTGCGGCTCATGGTATTAGTTATTACTTTAGCCCTTCATGGACGCTATGGAATATCAAGGATACAATCTTCTAACAATTCAATCCTTGGTCTATGACCCGGACTCATTTATTTCTTTTAACATATACTAGAATCTTCTACGGCTGTATGATTGTCAACATATATGTACGTCACGACCAAATCCTATGGGTCACCACGGGCACCCGGTATCATACCCAACTGAGTACCAACATAAAGTATCTTTCTATGTCATTGAATCATAGATAACTGAGCCAGAAGGTTGCCATAAGATAAGTAGAATACAACATGTGATACCAACTTATACATAAGACATACGGGCATATAAGACCAAAATAACCACTCGTATACTGAACATAGGCCGACAAGGCCATAAAGTCTTTTTCGTACATGACAACTGTCTACAAGCCTCTAAAAATATATAATTTTCATAAAGGTCGGGAAAGAGTCCCGCCATACCAAACAATACACGTCTAAATCATACTAATAAAACAAGCAACTCCAAAGCAAAGGGAGCATACCAACATCTTTCACTGAGGTAATAGCCTACTTGAGGGCTCTCGAGCTGTCTATCGGGTCCTGCGGGCATGAAACGTAGCGTCCCCAAGAAAAAAGACGTCAGTACAAATAATGTACTGAGTATGTAAGGCACAAAATAAGTACATAACAAACATGGAAGAAATTTAGAGTAAATGACGCTACCTGTAAGATTGGATAACTCTATAAATCATAAAATAATTATAGTGTTGCGCATATGCGTATGAATATCATGGCGTGCATAGGTACATGTTTCGTAACATCATCAGTCCTCTGAGGACGTCCCATCGTATCATCTCGACCACTGTGGGAAAAATCATCAACATATACCAGCTGATCAGGTGGTGGTGCGTATATAACGCCATAACCTTTCCCATATCCGATATACATATATATACATATACATATGCGTATGTAACTCCATCTAGTCATGGTTTAGTGTGTATGTATAAAAGCATGAAATGCTTACAAAATACGTTAATAAAATCTCTCGGTACGTCATACGACCATTATGCCTCTGATTAATATCATGAAATAAATTTTACCAACTTACGTATTTTTGAGACCCATGAACAAATGATAGATTAATTTGACACATGGGGAATCAAGAACATAAGTATCTCCATGATAGATTAATTTGACTCATGGGGAATCAAGAACATAAGTGTCTCTAGTCATTTATGGAAACTGTGTATTTGCTTGTTTCGTTCGTGTCATATAAATCATGCTAAAAAGAAATAAGGGATAGCCTTACCATACCTGAACCGATTCTCTTGACAATCCCTGTAACACAACTTGATTGTGACAAAACATGTAATGGCGAGATCGAAACACGGAACAATTAGTATGATATTCTTGAGAAGGATTTCACCGTATTCCCTTAGAATCGCAAAATTCCGTTGCTATTACGCAGAATAGTTTCGTATGAAATTGTGCTTAAGATCCATTATTTGCTGAATATAACCATCCTTAATTTATCATAGAAGCCTCACGTTACAATTAAAAATCTTGAGCTAATTACGTTTCTTAAGAATGAAGATGTGATTCTCCATCCTCATATTCTCATCTTTATCTGATTGCAATGAATAGCAATGCACACTAGAGCCGTAGATTACAAATATAGACTACAAACATTCTCAAGACTTACCAAATTTTACATACGGTTGTCACCTTATTGCGTGCATACTTGGCTTATTTTAGTTCCCTTGCATGCCGGAATTTTTGTGCAACTCATACGATATCAAATATTACTTTTGACTTTACTTCCCGTTCGTTAGCCATGGTAGGTGTCACTTTCTTATAAAGTTCATACAATGTTGTAGTGAGACTATTTTTACATGACCATTTTTTTCTCCTTCGAGTTACCATGTTTAGGTTGAAGTCTTCTTCCTTATTTCCTCAGTTAGTCTTACGTTGTAGTACTTAGGGAAGACCTTCCGACTTTTGTAAAGTTGCGAGCTTATTATATCGTATACCCGTACAATTCTTGATGTTCGTACTCACCTATAATTATCCGTAAGTCTTACCTCCACACCCTTGTGCTTATAGTGTTGCTTCTAAACTGATATTTTGACTGTCTTCCATTGGCACTTTCTTTTATTTCCATTACATTCGTACAATACCTTTAACTACCCCAACTTTATCTGAATATTTCTCAAGGGTCCCAATGTGTGACGACCCGGCCAGTCGTCTCATGAGTTACCGCTCTGTTTTCCCCATTTCTTCTTATTTATGCTTTGTTATCCGTGTTTTATGTGATCGAGTGGATTAGTTTGCATTCAGAGTGGTTTTGGTAAGAAATGAGACATTAAGTCTCGTTTAAGAAGGTTTAAGTCGAAAAAGTCAATCGGATGTTGACTTATGTGTTAGAGGGCTCGGATGTGAGTTCCGATAGTTCGGTTAGCTTCGGAAGTGATTTGTGACTTAGGAGCGTGACCGAAATTGGTTTTGGAGGTCTGGTGTAGAATTAGGCTTGAATTGGCGAAGTTAGTATTTTGGCGATTTTCGGTTGGTAGGTGAGAATTTGATTCGAGGGTCGGAATGGAATTTCGAGAGTTGTTATAGCTTCATTACGTAAATAGGGATATGTGTGCAAAATTTCAGGTCATTCAGACGTGGTTTGGTTGGGTTTTTAATCGAAAGCGTATTTCAGAAGTTTTTAGAAAACTTAGGCTTGAACTCGATGTGAATTTATGGATTTGGTGGTGTTTGAGGTGTTTTTATGATTTGAACAAGTTTAAATGAGGTTTTAGGATGTACTGGTGCTTTTGGTTGAGGTCCCGGGGGCCTCCGGATAAGTTCGGATGGCTAACGGGAAGTTTTGAGTCTTGGAAGATTGCAGAGAGATTCAAGAGGGAATCAATGAGAATCAATTGGACGTAAGAGTTTTGAACCTAAAACGTGATTCTATTGTTAAATCTAGCTAGAAATTCATGGAAAGTTGAACAAAAATGGAAGAACTAGGGCTTGGAATTTTGGAATTTTAATTTGGGATTTAAGCGGTCATTTGGACTCTGATTTTGGTGTTCTTTATATGCATGGACTCGTGGAGTTACGAGGAACCCGTTGATGTAAAAACTTCTAAGTTTCGAGAAGTGGGACTGGGGCTCAGGTTTTGCTAATTTCGGGATTTTGGATATTTTTTTATTGTTTTTGCTTGGGCTTTGTTCCCTTATCATATTGTGACGTATTCGTTCTGATTTTTGATAGATTCGACGCGCATGGATGATGATTTGATGGTCAAAGGTGTCACGAGCTAGAGTTTTAGTCGGTTCAAGGTGAGTAATGATTGTAAATAATGTCCTGAGGGTTTGAAACTCCGGATTGCATATCGTAGTGCTATATTGAGGTGAGACACGCGCCCGATGATGAGCGTGGGGTCATTTACTATTGGGGATTGTGAATAGGTCCATCCCGATTGATGATTTTATCGCGTATTTAACTAAAACTTGTTTGTTATTATCATGACTTGGGCTGATTTCCATATTTGGGCTTCGTGCAAATATGTGAACCCTCTGCGGATTTTTATCACTATTTCTGCACGCTATTAACTTATCACTTGAAATCAGTCCTGTTGATATCTATTGTTTTGCAAACTCATCCACTTTTACTTTAATTTGAAGCTTAAATGATATTTTAAATCATGTTTTGGGATGAGAACGTTTGTTTTACTAATGCGCGAGGGGCTTGTAATTATTTTCGTATTAAGTGAGGCCGAGGGCCATATGTGAGGATATGCTGAGGGATATGAGGCCGAGGGCGTAAGATACATTATACGCCACGAGGTGGCTTGAGTGATGTGAGGCCGAGTGCGGAGAGACGATGCCACGAGGTGGCTTGATATATCGCTTGGGCTGTAAGGGGCCCCTTCGGAGTCTGCATACCCATAGTGAGCGCGGGTACCCATTTGATCTGAGAGTGAGCTCGAGGGGCTGATACTATACTGAGAGTGAGCCCGAGGGGCTGATACATTTATGAGTGATTGATACTGTGCCTGAGGGGCGGATTTCTACTTGTTATTTACCTTCTAAACTACCTGTTTTCTTGTTTTAAAGAGATTTCATTTGGCTTCTTCACTGATTTACTGCTTTAGGTGATTTTTACTGCTTGATATAGAATTGCTCTGTGCCTTACGTGTTTTCATTCTTTCATCCATTATTTATGATATTACTCACTAGGTTAGAGTACTCACATTACTTCTTGCATTGTGTGTGCAGATTCAAGCATAGCAGATTCCCCTCTTTGGTGCTGATCCTTCCAGTCCAGGCGGTTGTTCCGGAGACTACGAGGTAGTTGTTGGCGTCAGCAGCCCCCGTGCCTCCCTTATCTTATCATTTTCATGTTTTTTGAACTATTGTATCAGATTTAGCATTTAGTAGACTTGTATCTGGATTTCTTAGTTGCTCATGGCTTGTGACACCCAAGTTTAGGCTGTGTCGGGATGGTTTCTTCTATTGTTATCATTGTTTCAGCAAATTATGGCTATTATATTGTGTTTAATGACTGTTTATGGTATTTAACTGCTCATAAGAGGTGTTCCATTAGTTCTGGCTGGCCTTGTCTTCATGAGAGGCTTTATCACGACCGGGTTCGGGAATTAGGTAGTGTCAAGTTGGCATAAGAGCCTAGGTTACTAGGTCTCACGAGTCATGAGTGGGTTTAGTAAAGTCTCATAGTTTGGTACGAAGACGTCTGTATTTATCCTCGAGAGGCTGCAGAACCATTTAGGAAAAAAAACTTCACATTCTTGAAATTCTTGTCGTGGGAACTTATTGATCTGAGTGCTAAACTTCTATTATTCTATTGTCTCGCAGATGGCGAGGACTCGTGCTACAGACGAGGTGGACGACCACCAGTGCCACCCACTGAGGCCACTAAAGGCCTTGGATGTGGTCATGGTCGCAACAGAGGATGAGTAGTGAGGGTAGCACCAATTGATCCACCAGCTGTACCAGCTCCGGATTAGGCTCCAGCAGCACCAGTTCAGGCACCAGCTGTGCCCATCATGATCCCGAGTTTACAAGATACCTTGGCATAGATCTTAGCAGTTTGCATTAGCCTGGCTCAAGTAGTTTCAGCCATCACCACAGCATCTACTTCACAAGCCGGGGGAGGCAATCAGACCCCCGTTGCTAGCACACCTGAGCAGGTAGTGCAGGGGCTATAGACGCCGAAGGTACCTCCAGCCCAACCGGTTGCACCAGCTCAGGAGTTCATTGTACCAATTATGCTGGAGGACGAGCAACATTATCTCGAGAGGTTTGGTAGACTCCAGCCTCCGTTATTCAGTGGTGCTGAGGGCGATGATGCCTAGGGTTTTCTGGATAAGCGTCAGCAGATGCTCCACACGGTAGGGATTCTTGAGTCTAGTGGTGTTGCATTTACCACCTTTCAGTTTACTAGGCCACTTTTACTTGGTGGGAGGCGTATGAGAGGCGTAGGCCGGTTGGTGCAGTGACCCTTACTTGACAAGAGTTCTCTACTCTCTTCTTGGAGAAGTATGTACCGCGGTATTGCAGAGAGGAGCTACGTAGAAAGTTTGAGTGGTTGAGACAGGGGGATATGCCCGTGTCCCTGTATGAGATGAGCTTTTCAGAGTTGGCTCGTCATGCCATTTGGATGGTTCTGACCGATTGAGAGAGGATCAGGAGATTTGTTGATGGCCTTAACTACCATCTCCGCCTTCTTATAACCAGAGAGAGTATTGGGTGCTACGTTCGAGGAGGTGGTTAATATTGCTTGTAAGATTGAGACAGTTCGCCGTCAGGATCGAGAGGAGAGGGAGGCTAAGAGGCCTTAAGGATCTGGCAGTTAAAGTGGTGCTCCTTCGAGGGGCCAGTTCCAGCATGGTAGAGGTCGTTCTTTCAGGCCTTCTCATTCAGCCCGTCCAGAGCATCGCAGGGCATCTTCAGGTCATGGTTATCATGGGCCTCAGCAGGGCCAATCTTCACTTAGTACCCTCCCAGCTTAGATTTCATCTTGTGCCCATCAGGTCAGGGTTCATCTATGCCGAGTGCATCTGCCAGCCACTCCGATGTGAGGGGTTCCCTTCAGTCCCCTTCTCCAGCACCTGGGAGTTGTTTTGAGTGTGGATGCAGTGTCCTCATCGTGTTACGAGTTCATCTCGGTAGAGGGGTCAGCCCTCGACTTCTGCTCCAGTTACTTCACCACCCACCCACCCAGCTAGGGGTGGAGGTCAGGCAGCCAGGGGTCGCCCCATAGGGGAAGGTCGATCAGGTGGTGACCAGGCTCGTTTCCATGCTATTCCAGGCAGGACAAATGCTATTGCTTATGATGCTCTCATTATAGGTATTGTTTCAGTCTGCCACAGAGATGCCTCTGTATTATTTGACCGAGGTTCCACCTATTCTTATGTGTCCTCATATTTTGCTCATTATTTGGGTACACCCTAGGAGTCTCATGCTTTTCCTATTCATGTGTATACCTCGGTAGGCGATACTGTTGTTGTAAACCGTATGTATCGGTCATGTATAGTGACTATTGGGGGTCTGGAGACCCGAGTGGATTTATTGCTATTGAGCATGGTGGATCTTGATGTCATTTTAGGGATGGATTGGTTATCTCCGTGTCGTGCTATTCTAGACTATCCTGCTAAAATAGTCGCTTTGGCTATGCCGGGTGTACCACAGATCGAGTGGGGTAGTGTGACTGATTATGTTCCTAGTAGAGTGATCTCTTTCTTTAAAGCCTAGCAAATGGTTAGGAAGGGTTGTCTCTTGTATCTTGCCTTCGTAAGGAATGTTAGAGCTGAGGCTCCCAGTATTGATTTTGTCCCAGTTGTGAGAGATTTCTCTGATGTATTTCCTGCAGACTTGTCGGGCATGCCACCGGACAGGGATATTGATTTTGGTATTGACCTGGTGCCGGGCACTCAGCCCATTTCTATTCCATCATATCGTATGTCACCAGCAGAGTTGAAGGAGTTAAAGGAGCTACTTCAGGAACTCCTGGATAAGGGGTTCATCCGGTCTAGTGTGTCACCTTGGGGTGCGCCGGTTCTGTTTGTGAAGAAGAATAATGGCACTATGAGAATGTACATCGATTATAGGCAATTAAACAAGATAACAATTCAGAACAAGTATCCTTTGCCTCACATTGATGATCTATTTGACCAGCTTCAAGGAGCGATGGTGTTTTCCAAGATTGATCTCCGTTCGGGTTATCACCAGTTGAAGATCAAGGATTCAGATATTCTGAAGACAGCCTTCAGGACTAGATATGGTCACCATGAGTTCCTGGTTATGTCTTTTGGGTTGACCAATGCCCCAGCAGCATTCATGCATCTGATGAACAACATGTTCCGGCCTTATCTTGATTCGTTTGTTATAGTCTTCACCGATGATATTTTGGTATATTCACGTAGTCAGGAGGAGCACGCGGAGCATTTATGGCTTGTGTTGCAGTGATTGAGGGAGGAAAAGCTGTATGCAAAGTTCTCTAGGTGTGATTTTTCGCTCAGGTCAGTGGCATTCTTTGGACATATAGTGTCAAGTGAGGGGATTCAGGTTGACCCAAAGAAGATAGAGGCGGTGCAGATTTGTCCCAAACTGTCCTTAGCCACATAGATTCGTAGTTTTATTGGTTTGGTAGGCTATTATCGTTGGTTTGTTCAGGGATTCTCATCTATCACATCGCCCTTTACCATGTTGACTTAGCAGGGTGCTTCATTTGTATGTTCGAACGAGTGTGAGGAGAGCTTTCAGAAACTCAAGATAGCTTTGACCACAGTTCCAGTGTTGGTTTTGCCATCAACTATAGGTTCATATAGCGTGTATTGTGACGCTTCGAGAGTTGGGATTGGGTGTGTATTGATGCAGGAGGGTAGAGTTTGTGAGACCTCGTAAAATTTTTGGACTCAAAAACCTAGTAACTTGTGGTGTCGACTCCGAATACATGTTAGGAACATATAGAAGTCATCAAAAGAGTAGGATCGCCGCGGTTCAGACCCTTGGTAGTGATCTAAGCCTTTAAAAATCAAAAGAGTCGATTTTCCAGAAAATTGTCATTATGCGGTCCAGAATGCGATCGTAGATCAGCTATACGGACCACATTTCTGCCGCAGAGTGAAGCAGAAGAATTGTTAAAAATGATGTTGAAAATGCGGTCCATTATGCGATTGCATAATCAATATGCGGACCGCATAATCGTCGCATAAATTCCTCAAGGATTTGTGGAGGTCAATTCTGCGGTGCAAAATATGACCGCGTAACAGGAATGCGGACTGCATTCCTGTCGCAGACCTAGGTAGACCTTCAGAGTTTTGGGGGCATTTCTGCGGTCCATTATGCGGACCGTATTTCGACTCTACGATCGCAGAATGCGACCGCAGATTTTGCTCGGGCTTCTTTTTTTCTAAATTTTAAAACCCGACCCCTTTTAAATAAAGCACCTCAACCTCCTCATTTTAACGATCTTGATGAACAAATTAAGAGAGAGGAAGAGGGGGCCTTGAGAGAGAAAGTCATCTTCTCCAAAATTTGGTTCTTCAAAACCATCCGGGTCAGGGAATTTCAATCTTATCTTCATACCCCCTTCCTTGCAGGTAAAATCCCTAACTTTTCCCATTGAATTTCTGGTTTAAACTAAGAGGGGGAGTCTCATGCATTAGTCCTTGAAATAATTGTTGAAATCATTCATGCATGTCTATTAAAAACCTAAAATCTAGTAAGAGGAATTGGGTAGGGGTAAAGGAGTGTTTAAAGAAGGATTGCTAACCTAAATGAGTTTGAGTAGCAATTGTGAACTTCAATTCTTAGTTATGAGTATTTATTTGTGCACTATATTGACGTTGCTAGATTTTTGGTGAATTGGAAGTAGGAATTAGAAAGGAATTCAGCTTCAGGTATGTAAGGCTAACTTTAACCTTTGTAAAATCGCCTTGCTTGGTGTTCAATACTTGGTACGTGATATCTTCGTGGATTGGTTGAGAAGTTTAACTCTTGTGAGTAGTATGTGTTTACTTGTGTGAACCATTTGAAAATTCATGTAAATTTTGGTGCATTATATGTTGTTGGTTAAGACATTCGATATGATTGTGCGAGTGGATGGCAATAAACTAAGTTGTGACTGCGAATGTTTTATGTGGCAAGAACTGTGGAATAAATGATAGAAAGGAATCATAATTAGCGAAATTAAAATAACTGTGATAACATCCCATGTGGTTAGTCGTCAAAAACTATTATTGTGATCTAAATGGTATGACAGGCTGTTGAAAAAGATGGAAATGGTATGGATAGTCACCTAAACCTTTTGTGAGTTGTGTTGTTGTTGTTATTGGGATTTGTGGTTGTTGTTCTTAAAACTTGTTGTGGATATCTTTATAAATTATTATCCTTGTGGTATTGTTTGTGAATTGTGATTGCTCGGTGAGATTGGATTGCGCGCCGCAACACGAAGTAATAAGATGTGGCTTGTGGTGATAAAGGTGGCCGAGGTAATAAGGGTGGAAAGTGATCAATAACACTATTGAAATGAAATATGAGAATGTTGTGAAATTGAAAATGTGGAAATGATGATGGGGAAATGAGAGTTTGTTAACTTATTTGCCTTGATTGTTTTCCTTGTGTGTACTCGATTGCCGCTTCCTTCCATTGTTTATTGCTTGTGTATGGCTTGAGGTTACTCAAGGTATGTTTTGTTATACATACCAGTACAATTCAAATGTACTAACGTCCCTTTTTGCCGGGGGCGCTACATTCGTGTTATGATTGTAGGTGGATCTGCAGCAGGTACTCCAGCCCATCAATCGTAGCTCTCTCTTCGTCTTCCGTCAGCTTTTTGGTGAGCCCTATTCCTCTCGGGGTCCTGTGTGGCACAAGCCGCTTGTTTTCGGAGTTTTATTTTGATGTTGTATAAGGTATAGTCGGAGCCTTGTTACCGCAAATACTGTACTATCCTGTTGTGCTTTTAGAGGCTTCGTAGACAGTGGATGTGGGTTAGAAGTTTATGTAAACCCATGTTTCCTTTGTTGGGCAACGAATTGGTAATTTCACTAACTAATACGTATGTATGTATGTTTTGCAAAAAGGGTGTTCTAAATTAATTATATGGCTAGTTCCTGGAATATCGAGTAAGTAAGACATGGGGTAACACGTGGGGTGGGAGAGGCACCCAGGGCCGCTTGGGTGGGGCTACCCAGTCGGGAACCGGCCATGTCCCTCGAATTTGGGGCGTGACAAACTTGGTATCAGAGCCTAAGGTTTAAAGGAATCCTAGGATGTCTCGGAGCCGTGTCTAGTAGAGCCCTACTTATCGGTGTGAAGTCGACCACATCTATAAGTGGGGGACTGCATGGACATATAGGAAATTTTCCCACTTCTTTGTTATTCCGTATCGTGCGGTGAAGTGAAATGTGAAAGTATCTGTATCTAACTCGTGCTTTGTTCCAAACTTTTCAGTAATGGCACCTAAGAAGATAGCTAGACTCGGCCTTGGGGCCAATGCCACAAGTGAGGCTATGAATCTTGTACCTGATGCCGTGGGTGAGAGTGACTCCCCGGCCTTGAACCTACCTGGCCCGTCTGTCCTAGACCAGCATGTTCCTGTCCCTGCAGCGACAGAGAGTGCCACCATCCCTCCCACCGATATTCCTTATTCGGGCACCATCCCAGCTCCTGGTCCTGAGGCTTCTGATGTGGACCTTAGAGGAGCCATCTGCATGTTGACCCAATTAGTGGCCGCTCAGGCCCAGAGATCCCAGGATGCCCCTGCACCCTCTAGCAGACAGGGAGATTCAGCCAGTTCCAGAGTCAACCAGTTTTTGCGGCTAGCCCCTCTAGAATTATCAGGCACAGATCCAGAGGCCAATCTACAGGAATTCCTTGATGAAATGTATAAGACCCTCTGAGTGATGAAAGCTTCAGAGATAGAGGGAGTTGAGTTGGCATCATACAGGTTGAGGGGAGCAGCGTATTCTTGGTTCGAGATGTGGGAGGACTCCCGCGGGGAGGGGGGACCTCCGGCCAGATGGGAGGAATTTGTAGATGCGTTCATGGATTAGTTCTTGCCTGATAAGACAATAGCAGCCCGTGCCACTGAGTTTGAGACCCTCAAGCAGGGAAGCATTAGTGTTTGGGAGTACCACATGGAGTTCGTGAGGTTTTCCAAGTGTGCTCCTCAGTTAGTGTCGACCATGGCAGCTAGAGTTCGGCGATTTGTTCAGGGCCTTAGTCCCTTGGTAGTGAATGAGGCTGCTACATCGGCCTTACACATCGGGCCAATTAGGGAGATCAGCTCAGTGGAGAGGGTCGTCAGGGCCGTCCCAGTAATATGCTCAGTCCTCATCGAGCGCACCACCATCTCTACACAGTTACCAGCAGAGCGGCCGCATGAGACCAGGTTCAGACAGTAGGAGGCCCCATCATTCCGGTCGTTCAGGAGGGATATCACAGCTGCAGGGGAGGGCTCCATGGCCCAAGTGTGGGTGATTTCATACAGAGACTTGCTACTTGGATATCCCGGTATGTTTCAGATGCGAGGTGAGAGGCCACATTCAGCGAGACTGCCATGTTCCCAGTCAGGGCATGGGTAGAGGATCTGCTCAGTCATCTGGTTCTTCAGTCGCTACATCATCTGTACGTCCTCCAGCCCCGACAGGGCGTGGTTCAGTTAGGGGAGGAGCTCGTGGTAGAGGTGGACCCAGCCGGTTCTATGCTTTGAGTGGTCGCCAGAGTGCAGAGGCTTCTCCAGATGTGGTTACAAGTATCTTATCTGTCTAGGCCATTGATTGTTATGCTCTAATTGATCCGGGGTCCTCTTTGTCTTATGTCACCCCATTGATTACTTCAAGCTTTGTGATAGAACCCGTATATCTTTATGAGCTGTTCTCTGTATCGACTCCGGTTGGTGATTCTATCATTGCCATGCAAGTTTGTAGGAGTTGTGTTGTCGCGGTGTGTGGTCTTATTACTATGGCTGATCTTGTCGATCTTGGAATGGTAGATTTTGATGTTATTATGGGAATGGACTGGCTTTATGCATGTTTTGCCAAACTTGACTGCCGAACACGTGAGGCTCGAGTTTCCTAATGAGCCAGTTACTGAGTGGAAGGGAAATGGTGTGGCGCCAAAGGGTAGGTTTATTTCCTACCTTAAAGCTTCAAAGATGATTAAGAAGGGTGTATCTATCATTTGGTCCGGGTGGCGGACACCACTTCAGAAGTGTCTACCCCCGAGTCCGTGCCGGTCGTGAATGAGTTTCTTAAAGTATTTCCAAATGAGCTTCCAGGGATTCCGCCAGATAGAGAGATTTATTTAGGAATTGATGTGTTACTTGATACGCAGCCAATATCTATTCCACCATACATAATGGCTCCAGCAGAGTTAAGGGAGTTAAAGGAGTAGCTAAAAGACTTGTTAGAAAAGGGGTTCATACGGCCGAGTGTGTCGCTATGGGGTGCCCCGGTTCTTTTTGTCAAGAAGAAGGATGGGTTGCTCTGAATGCGCATTGATTATCGACAACTCAACAAAGTCACAATCAAGAATAAGTATCCTTTGCCTCAGATAGATTATTTGTTCGACCAATTGCAAGGTGCAAGATTCTTCTCCAAAATTGATCTACGGTTAAGATATCACCAATTGAAGATTAGGGAGCAGGATATTCCCATGACCGCCTTCAGAACTTGCTATTGTCACTTTGAATACTTGGTCATGTGTTTTGGGCTAACCAACGGCCCGACAGCTTTTATGAATCTTATGTATTGGGTCTTCAAGCCATTTCTAGACTCCTTCGTAATTGTTTTCATTGACGACATCCTTGTTTATTCACGGAGCTGGGAGGATCATGCCTAGCACCTCAGGGCAGTCTTGCAGACTCTTCATAAGCACCAATTGTATGCGAAATTTTCAAAATATGGGTTTTGGTTGGAGTCCGTTGCCTTTTTGTGCCACGTTGTCTCAAGAGAAGGGATTCAGGTAGACCCCCAGAAAATTGCAGCAGTGAAAGATTGGCCTAGACCCACGACCCTGACAGAGATTCGTAGCTTCTTGGATTTGGCGGGGTACTATCGGAGGTTTGTGGAGGGATTCTCTATCCTCGCCTCCCCATTGACTAAATTGACGCAGAAAGCAGTCAAGTTCCAATGGTCCGATGCTTGCGAGAAAGGTTTTCAAGAATTGAAGGTAAGGTTGACCTCAGCACCGGTATTGGCCTTGCCCGAAGGCATGGAAGGGTTTGTGGTTTATTGCGATGCCTCCAAGGTTGGTTTGGGGTGTGTATTGATGCAGCATGGGAAGGTTATAGCGTATGCTTCAAGGAAACTCAAGAATCACGAGAAGAATTACCCGACGCATGATTTGGAGCTTGCAGCAGTTGTATTTGCCCTAAAAATATGGCGGCATTACCTTTATGGGGTCCATGTGGATGTATTTTCAGACCACAAGAGCCTCCAGTACTTGTTCAAGAAGAAAGAGTTGAACTTAAGGTAGCGGCGGTGGTTAGAATTGCTCAAGGATTATGACATGAACATTTTGTACTATCCTAGGAAGGCGAACGTGGTGGCCGACGTTCTCAGTCAAAAATCCATGGGTAGTTTTGCACATTTGGGGGTGGATCTGAGGCCCTTGGCTCGGGAGGTTTATCAATTGGCCAGTTTAGGGGTTCACATTACGTCATCATGAGAGGGAAATGTTATGGTGCATAATGGAGCAGAATCGTCACTTGTAGCGGAAGTCAAGGAAAGACAGTTTATTGATCCAGCATTGGCTTAGATGAAGGAAGCAGTTCTGAATAACAAGACTTCGGCATTCTCCCTCAGCAACGAAGATGGTGTTTTGCAGTGTCAAGGTAGGTTATGTGTTCTGAATATGGATAAGCTTCGGGAGAGGGTAATGGCAGAGGCTGATAATTCCAGGTATTCCGTACATCCGGGTTCTACAAAAATGTACCATGATCTCCAGGAGGTTTATTGGTGGAATGGTATGAAGAGGGGTGTGGCGGAAAGGCCGAGCATCAGCGACCCAGTGGGCTCACTCAGCTTATGGAAATACCAATGTGGAAATGGGAGATGATTAACATGGGTTTTGTGGTGGGGTTACCTCGCACTCAGCGCAAATTCGACTCAATTTGGGTAATAGTGGATCGACTCACCAAGTCAGCTCACTTCTTGCTAGTCAAGTCCACGAACACTGCAGAGCAATATGCTAAGTTGTATATCCAGGAGATAGTAAGGCTCCATGGCACGCCACTTTCTATTATCTCGGATTGGGGGGCCCAGTTCACGGCAAATTTTTGGAAGAAATTTCACCAAGGTTTGGGTACTCAGGTAAATCTCAGCACGGCTTTCCATCCGCAAACTGACGGTCAGGCCGAACGGATTATTCAGATGCTTGAAGATATGTTGCGAGCTTATGTCTTGGATTTTAAGGGAAATTGGGATGATCACTTGTCACTTATAGAATTTGCTTACAATAACAGCTTTCACGCTAGCATCCAAATGGCCCCATTTGAGGCATTATACGGAAGAAGGTGTAGGACTCCGATTGGGTGATTCGAAGTGGGTGAAGCAGAACTGATAGGGCCAGATCTTGTACACCAGGCTATGTAGAAAGTTAAAACCATTCAGGAAAGGATGAAGACTGCTCAGAGTCTCCAAAAGTCCTATGCGGACGTTCGTCGGAGGGAGTTGGAATTTCAAGTTAGTGATTGGGTGTTCTTGAGGGTATCCCCTATGAAGGGAATCATTCGCTTCAGGAAGAAAGGTAAGTTGAGTCCTAGGTATGTCGGGCCGTATCGTATCATCCAAAGGATAGGGCAGGTGGCCTATAGGTTGGAATTGCCTCCGGAAATGTCATTAGTGCACCCGGTATTCCACGTGTCCATGTTGAAGAAAGTGGTTGGGGACCCATCCACTATCGTGCCAGTCGAGACTATTGAGGTTAATGAAGAGTTGTCGTATGAAGAAGTTCCGGTTGCCATTCTTGATAGACAAGTCCGTAAGTTGAGAAATAAGGAAGTCGCCTCAGTCAAGGTGTTTTGGCGAAGTCAGCAAGGTGAGGAAGCTACGTGGGAAGCGGAGAAGGAGGTGAAAGAGAAATACCACCATCTGTTTGATCAATCTTAGAAGAATTTAGGTGACCTTTCTATATCTAAAACCACTTTCATTATGTCTGAATTGGTTCCTTACTAATGCTAGTGAAGTTCCTCTAGTTCTACAAGACCTATAGTTGTTGTGATTGTTTAAAGCCATGTTAACATCTCTTTGGTAAATGGGAATTTGACAAAGACTCTTGTGATAAATAATCAATTAATGGTTGTATAAGTTGGTAATGAATTACCTGTATGCGTACAATGTGCTGAAATGGTTAAATTGTGTGGAACTCATTAAAATAACTGAGTCATAAGCAAAACGTATCAAGTGATCAAATGTGTGCAATTGTTAAGGTAGTAAATTGTATGACAATTGTAGGGATGGTTGTAATCCTGTTATGGTGTTTGGAATTTGTGTTTCGGGGGCCCTCTGTCAGGTATAAACTTCCAAATTACAAAGGAATCTCTGGCAAAATTTTTCTAAAAATAGGGGGAATAATGAAAAGTATAGAATCTGCGTAACTTGTTTTCAAAAATCAACTGAGCTTTAAGAATACTTAAAAGTTTGGAGTGAGTCCTCATTCGGAGATGAATGATTTTTAAGTGGGGGAGGATGTGAGACCCCGTAAATTTTTTGGACTCAATAACCTAGTAACTTGTAATGTCGACTCCGAATATGTGTTAGGAACATGTATAATTTTTGCACCACATTTCTGCCGTAGAGTGAAACAGAAGAATTGTCAAAATTAATATTGAAAATGCAGTCCATTATGCGATTGCATAATCAATATGCAGACCGCATAATCGTCGCATAAATTCCTCAAGGATTTATGGAGGTCAATTTCTGCAGTCCATTATGCGGACCTTCAGAGTTTTGGGGGCATTTCTGCAGTCCATTATGCGGATCGCATTTCGACTTTGCGATCGCAGAATGCGACCGCAGATTTTGCTCGGGCTTTTTTTTCTTCTAAATTTTAAAACCCGACCCCCTTTTAAATAAAGCAACTCAACCCCCTCATTTTAACGATCTTGCTGAACAAATTAAGAGAGAGGAAGAGGGGGCCTTGAGAGAGAAAGTCATCTTCTCCAAAATTTGGTTCTTCAGAACCATCCGGGCCGGAGAATTTTAAGCTTATCTTCATACCCCCTTTCCTTGCAGGTAAAATCCCTATTTTTTCCCATTAAATTTCTATTTTAAACTAAGAGGGGGAGTCTCATGCATTAGTCCTTGAAATAATGGTTGAAATCATTCATGCATGTCTATTAAAAACCTAAAATCTAGTAAGAGGAATTGGGTAGGGGTAAAGGAGTGTTCAAAGAGGGGTTGATAACCTAAATGAGTTTGAGTAGCAATTGTGAACTTCAATTCTAAGTTATGAGTATTAATTTGTGCAGTATATTGACGTTGCTAGATTTTTGGTGAATTGGAAGTAGGAATTAGAAAGGAATTAAGCTTCAGGTATGTAAGGTTAACTTTAACCTTTGTAAAATCGCCTTGCTTGGTGTTCAATACTTGGTATGTGACATCTTCATGGATTGGTTGAGAAGTTAAACTCTTGTGAGTAGTATGTGTTTGCTTTTGTGAACCATTTGCAAATTCATGTAAATTTTTGTTCTTTATATGTTGTTGGTTAAGACATCCGATATGATTGTGCGAGTGGATGGCAATAAACTAAGTTGCGACAGTGAATGTATTATGTGGCAAGAACTGTGGAATAAATGATAGAAAGGAATCATAATTGGCAAAATTAAAATAAATGTGATAACATCGCATGTGGTTAGTCGTTGAAAACTATTGTTGTGATCTAAATGGTATGACGGGCTGTTGAAAAAGATGAAAATGTTATGGATAGTCACCTAAACCTTTTGTGAGTTGTGTTGCTGTTGTTATTGAAATTTGTGGTTGTTGTTCTTAAAATTTATTGTGGATATCTTTGTGAATTATTATCGTTGTGGTATTGTTTGTAAATTGTGATTGCTCGATGGGATCGGGTTGCGCGCCGAAACACAAAGTAATAAGGTGTGAGTTGTAGTGATAAGGATGGTCGAGGTAATAAGGAAAGCCGAGGTAATAAGGGTGGAAAGTGATCGATATCACTATTGAAATGAAATATGAGAACGTTGTGAAATTAAAAATGTGGAAATGATGATGGCGAAAGGAGAGTTTGTTAACTTGTTTGCCTTGATTGTTTTCCTTGTGTGTACTCGATTGCCGTTTCCTTCTATTGTTTATTGCTTGTGTATGACTTGAGGTTACTCAGGGTAAGGTTTGTTATACATACCAGTACAATTCAAATGTACTGACGTCCTTTTTTACCGGGGGCACTACATTCGTGTTATGATTGTAGGTGGATCTGCAGCAGGTACTCCAGCCCACCGATCGTAGCTCCCTCTTCGTCTTCCGTCAGCTTTTTGGTGAGCCCCATTCCTCTTGGGGTCCTGCGTGGCTCAAGCCGCTTGTTTTTAGAGTTTTATTTTGATGTTGTGTAAGGTATAGCCGGAGCCTTGTTACCATCAAATACTGTATTATCCTGTTGTGCTTTTAGAGGCTCTGTAGACAGTGGATGCGGGTTAGAAGTTTATGTAAATCCATATTTCCTTTGTTGGGAAATGAATTGGTAATTTGACTAACTAATACGTATGTATGTATGTTTTGCAAAAAGGGTGTTCTAAATTAATTATATGGCCAGTTCCTGGAATATTGAGTAAGTAAGACATGGGGTAACACGTGGGTGGGAGAGGCACCCAGGTCTTCTTGGCTGGGGCTACCCGGTCGGGCGCTGGTCATGTCCCTCGAATTTGGGGCGTGACAGAGCTATTGCTTATGCTTCTCGTTAGTTGAATCCCAATGAAAAGAACTACCTATTCATGCATTAAAGATTTGGAGGCATTACTTGTATGGCTTATCTTGTGAGGTATTCACGGATCATCGCAGTCTTCAGCATTTGTTCAAGAAAAAGGATCTTAATTTGAGGCAGCGAAGATGGTTGGAGTTTCTAAAGGATTATGATATCACCATATTGTATCATCCGGGAAAGGACAATGTAGTGGCTGATGCTTTTAGCCGAAAGGCAGTGAGTATGGGGTGTTTGGCATATATCCTAGTTGGGGAGAGACCTCTCACGGTTGATGTTCAGGCTTTGCCCAATCGGTTCGTAAGGTTGGATATTTCTAAGCTCAGTCGGGTATTAGCTTTTGTGATATCTCGGTCTTCTTTATATGATCGTATTAGAGAGCACCAGTACGATGATTCGCATTTGCTTGTCCTTAGGGACAGAGTTCAGCATGATGATGCTAGAGATGTGACCATTGGTAATGATGGAGTATTGAGGATGCAGGGCCGGATCTGCGTGCCCAATGTGGATGGAATTAGAGAGTTGATTCTGGAAGAGGCCCATAGCTCGTGGTATTCCATCCATCTGGGTAATGCGAAGATGTATTAGGAGCTTAGATAGCATTATTGGTGGCGGAGAATGAAGAAAGATATTGTGGGGTTTGTAGCTCGGTGTCTCAATTGTCAGCAAGTTAAATATGAGCATCAGTGACTAGGTGGATCGCTTTAGCAGATGGTTATTCCCGAGTGTAAGTGGGAGATGATCGCTATGGATTTTCTTACCGGGCTTCCACGGACTTTGAAGAAGTTTGATGCTATTTGGGTGATTGTAGACAGGCTGACCAAGTCCGCGCACTTCATTCCTATCTGTACTACTTATTATTCAGAGCGGCTGGCAGAGATATATATTAGGGAGATTGTTCGGTTGCATGGTGTCCCATTTTCCATCATATCAGATCGGGGCACTAAGTTAACTTCCCAGTTTTGCAAGTCTGTTTAGCAAGAGTTGGGTACCCAGGTGCAGTTGAGCATGGCTTTTCACCCTCAGACGGAGGGGCAGTCCGAGCGCACCATTCAGATATTGGAGGATATGTTACGCGCCTGTGTTATTAATTTCGGAGGATCATGGGATCGATTTCTACCGCTTACAGAGTTTTCTTATAATAACAGCTACCAGTCGAGTATTCAGATGGCTCCATATGAAGCTTTATACGGGAGGCGGTGTAGATCTCCGGTAGGTTGGTTCGAGCCCGCTAAGGCTAGGCTATTGGGGACAAATTTGGTTTAGGATGCTTTAGATAAATGAAGGTAATTCAGGAGAGACTCCGTATGGCACATTCGAGGCAGAGGAGTTATGCGGACAGGAAGGTTCGAGATGTATCCTACATGGTTGGTGAGAAGGTCATGTTGAAGGTTTCGCCCACGAAGGGTGTTATGAGATTCAGAAAGAAAGGGAAGTTGAGTCCATGGTTCATTGGGCCTTTTGAGGTACTTCGAAGGATCGGGGAGGTGTCTTATGAGCTTGCCCAGCCACCTAGCTTGTCGAGTGTGCATCCAGTTTTCCATGTTTCTATGCTCCGGAAGTATATTGGAGACCCGTCCCATGTTTTGGATTTCAGTACGGTTTAGTTGGAGGGTTATTTGACTTATGATGTAGAGCCATAAGCCATTTTGGAGCGTAACGTTTGGAAGTTGAGGTCAAAGGATGTAGTTTCAACGAAGGTGCAGTGGAGAGGTCGGCCCGTGGAGGAGGCTACCTGGGAGACCTAGTGGGAGATGCGGAGCAGATATCCTCACCTATTTGAGGCTTCAGGTATGTTTCTTGACTCGTTCGAGGACGAATGTTTGTTTAAGTTGGGGAGGATGTGACGACCCGGCCAGTCATCTCATGAGTTACCGCTCTGTTTGCCCCATTTCTGCTTCTTTATGCTTCGTTATCCGTGTTTTATTTGATCAAGTGGATTAGTTTGCGTTCGGAGTGGTTTTGGTAAGAAATGAGACACTTAGTCTCTTTTAAGAAGGTTTAAGTTGGAAAAGTCAACCGGATGTTGACTTATGTGTTAGAGGGCTCAGATATTAGTTCTGATGGTTCGGTGAGCTTCAGAGGTGATTTGTCACTTAGGAGCGTGATCAGAATTGGTTTTGGACGTCTGGTGTATAATTAGGCTTGAATTGGCGAAGTTAGTATTTTGGCGATTTCCAGTTGAGATTTTGACCCGAGGGTTGGAATGGAATTTTTAGAGTTGTTGTAGCTTAGTCATATCAATCAGGATGTGTGTGCAAAATTTCAGGTCATTCGGACGTGGTTTGGTTGGATTTTTTATCGAAAGCGTATTTCGGAAGCTTTTAGAAAACTTAGGCTTGAATTCGAAGTGAATTTATGGATTTGGTGTTGTTTGAGGTGTTTTGATGATTGGAACAATTTTGAATGAGGTTTTAGGATGTGTTGGTGCTTTTGGTTGCGGTTTCGGGGGCCTCGGGGTGATTTCGGATGGCTAACAGGAAGTTTTGAGTCTTGGAAGATTGCAGAAATTGCAGCAGCAGTTGCAGAGGAATTTTTGTCTTTGCGATCGCGTGAGGTCCCTCGCGATCGCGTACAAGGATTTTGGAAGGCATGTGTTTTTCTCTTCGCGTTCGCGGTAGAGGTTTCTGCGTTCATGGAAGGTCTTGATCCGGTGCTTCGCGTTTGCATGGTAATGTTCGCGTTCGCGTATGAGGATCTGCGATCCAGTATATTTGTTCTTCGCATTCGCAGCTAAGGGCTCGCATTCACATAGTTGTGGAAGTATAACCATCGCGTTCGCGGGCATTGTGACGCATTCGCTTAGGGTTATTTTTTGGTCAAGATACGTTATGCATCGTGAACACGTGGGTTTGACCGCGTTCGCGATGAAGGATTTCCAAAAGTGGGCAGTGAGTTTATTAAACATTCCATCTGCGATTTTGATCCATTGTTCCTCCATAGCTGAGTATTTTGAGAGCTTTTTCAGAGAGATTCATGAGGGAATCAAGGAGAATCTATTGGAGGTAAGATTTTTGAACCTAAAACATGATTCTATTGTGAAATCTATCTAGAAATTCATGGAAACTTGAACAAAAATGGAAGAACCAGGGCTTGGAATTTTGGAATTTTAATTTAGAATTTGAGGGGTCATTTGGACTCTGATTTTGGTGTTCCTTATATGCATGGACTCGTGGAGTTATAATGTCACGACCCAAATCCACTACGGGTCGTGATGGCGCCGGACACCTCTGTCAGACCAGCCAACTAACTCATCAATTAATTCCTCTTTTAATACTTTTGAAAATCTTAGGTTTTTCCTTCCAATTTTCATAAATATAAGATCACTTCATGGATTCAAATTTAAATAATAACAGTCAGTACAAAGTTTTAATAAAACCATCCCAGAAACCCGGTGTCACAAGTGCATGAGCAACTACTAGCAATGATATAAATACAACACAACACATGTCCGGAATACAATGGACAGAA
Source organism: Nicotiana glauca (assembly GCA_026770625.1). Classification (NCBI taxonomy): domain Eukaryota; kingdom Viridiplantae; phylum Streptophyta; class Magnoliopsida; order Solanales; family Solanaceae; genus Nicotiana; species Nicotiana glauca. Next base: position 30,045 of record MU738124.1, read on the forward strand.
AGGAAATACAACTACTAGGAAGGGGCTTTAAAATTTGCGGGCCGCCTTGAATACTGCAACTCACCTAGTCCCCGAATCGTCCGTGCTGCTGTGCCCAGTAGGCCGCTAAACTATCATGTACATGTGCAACAAAAATGCACAGAAGTGTAGTATAAGTACGTAATCAACGTGTACTCAGTGAGTGTCCCGCCTAATCCCGAAGGGGTAGAGACGAGATGGTCAACTTTGAGACACTCTAACGGTCCAATGATCATTTATCCTCAATATACATATTGAACCGTGGATTTATTCTTTATAGACGTGATTCTAATCCAAATAGAGGAAACGAATAAACACGTAGTTCTTTCATAGGAAAATTTCCCGAATTTCTCCTTAAAACATAATCCAAACATATTTAAGCCACAAAAGGGCAATAATAACTTAATTAAGTTCAGGCAGCAACACAGGCATGCGCAAATCATACCGAGGTGATGGCCCGATCCAATAGAAATAAATTTGCACTTGCCGAGGGTCGACGGCGCGCCTATAGATGCATCTATTAATCTGCCGAGGCATTCGGCCCGTTCCAAAGTAAACACACACAGGCAAACAATCAGTGAAGAAGTCAACATGGAGCAATTATCCAAGAAAGGCCAATCCCTTTTAATAAATTGAGAAAAACGAAGCTTAAGTCTTTTTAGAAATCCATTTATTAATTTAATGTGATCTATTACCCCGCTCGCGAATCATCCATGCGACGTGATACACATAAGATACATGCTCAGATAGCTAATTAGAATCTTATCAAGGAATAATTATCCGAATAAGCAAATTCTCTGTTTAACAAGTTCAGAAAATGATGTTTAATCTATTTTTAAATTCATTTACTAATCAAAGGTAATTTAAACAATCTAAGTCATCGATGGGTTCATAATTAATTCAAGTATAACATGCTGATGGGTCCTAACTACCCGGACAATAGCATAATAGTAGCTACGCACGGACTCTCGTCACCTCGTGCGTACGTAGCCCCTACAAATAGGAGCACATAACCAATTTAACTCACCTATGGGGTAAATTCCCCCTCACAAGATTAGAAAGGAGATTTACCTCGCTCCGAAGACTCGCAACCGGCATTCTACATCCTTCCAAAGGTTTGAACCAATGCGCAGTGCACCAAAACTAGCCAATGATTACACAAATCCATTAATATATGCTCAACTATACTCCGCAACCCAATTTATAACAATTCCTAACTCCGAACGAATGGTTGACCAAAATGCTCTCGGGCCCACGTGCCCAGAATCCGAAATTTTTTGAAGGTAAAGATTACCCATAACCTTAGGAACTCAAATATATAATTTTCTCCTAATTCCATACTCAAAGTCGTGGCTAAAATCCAAGATTTATAATTTCTAGGTTTCCATCCAAAACCCTAATATTTACTCTAATTTCCATGCTTAAATCCATATATAATTGATATATTTACTCAAAAGTGATAGGGATGACTTACCTTAATCATTGACGACCAAATCCCCTCTTGAAGCTCCCCAAAATCGCCCATGCCATGGAGAAATGTGATAGAAATGGCCAATCCCCGACCTTAAAATGACATTCTGCCATCCAGGAATTTCCACTTCTGCGGAAAAATCCCGCTTCTGCGAAACCCGCTTCATCGGAAAATGATCTGCTTTTGCGGTCCCTGGCTTCAGCCCATCTTCGCTTCAGCGGAAGCTAAACCGCATTAGCGGTCAAAACGACGCTTCTGCGGCCACATGGGCCTGATCCCCTTTCCGCTTCTGCGGAACATGCGTCGCTTTGGCGGCTCTTCCTCATGCCCCACCTTTTCGCTCCTGCGGGCCTCAGACCGCATCTGCGGTCCAGGAACCGCAGATGCGGTTATGACAGAAGCAGCACACTTAGCCTTCCAAACTTCCAAATTTCGATCCGTTAACCACCCGAAATCCACCCAAGTCCTCCGGGACACCAACCAATCATACCATCCAATCCCAAAACACATTACGGACTTGCTTGAAGCCTCAAATCATAACAAACAACGCCAAAACCATGAATTACACTCCGATTCAAGCTTTATGAACTTTGAAACTTCAAACTTCTATTTCCGATGTTTAAGCCTATCAAATCATGTCCGATTGACTTCAAATTTTCCACACAAGTCATATTTGACATTATGGACCTACTCCAACTTTCGAAATTGGATTCTGACCCCGATATAAAAAAGTCAACCCCCCGGTCAAACTATTTAAAAACCTTCAAATTGCTATCTTTATCCAAATGACTTCAAACTGGTCCACGGACCTTCGAATTCACTTCCGATCGCGCTCCCAACTCCAGAATCACCATACGTAGCTTCTCCCAGTCTCGGAATTCCAAACGGACATTGATAACACTGAAATGCACCTCAAACCAAACTTATGAAATTCCTTCTATAATACTAACTTCCACAATAGGCGCCAAAACGCTCCCGGGTTCTCCAAAACCTAGTACAGCCATACGCCCCAGACCGAAATCATCATACGAACCTGTTGGAACCTTCAGATCCCGATTCCGAGGTCGATTACTCAAAATTCCAATCCTAGCTCATTCTTTCAACTTTAAGCTTCCGAAATGAGAATTCTATTCCCGAATCAACTCCGAACTTCCCGAAACCAAATTTCGACCATGCGTACAAGTCGTAATACCTGAAATGAAGCCGTTCATGGCCTCCGACTGCTGAACGGAGCGCTAGTATTCAGAACGACCAGTCAGGTCGTTACATTCTCTCCCACTTAAACATACGTTCATTCCCGAACATGCTGAGAATTGAACTGGAGTGGTCTGAAATCACTGCTTAGCACCTCATGTAGCTTCCCGTGCTACCATAACTTAGCTGAGCACATAAGCTCGATAAATTCTGAAGATATCCCCTTTTATTCAGGCAAATAAGCCTTAGAGCCCGATTCCATCATCCGGAATCCTATGCTAGTCTTGTTTCCAACATACGGTCACCATATCAATCACTACACGATGTACGCAAACATGACTTCATAACTTGCTGAATTCACACTTTGCATTACCCACTCGTAGAGCTACGATAATCTTTTTCTGATTAACTTAGTCAAAGTTCCTACTAGCCTGATACTCCCATTGCACCCCATGACATATACAGGTCTTAATCTAACCTTTACCATACCCATACCGCCATGATGGAAGAGATGTACCAACATTCATGATCAATCGCCGAGTCAACAAACATTAGGTCTACACTCCTGACATGGCCTTCACCTCATTCTGAACCCAATAATGGTCTTATCTCCATAACATACCTCATATAAGTGGATTGCACAGAATCCTAAATCAAGGGATCTCGTCCCATCCGATACAACTGCTCAGGCAATAATCCACCCCAAAAATTGTTAAAATCTCATACAATGCTACCATGTGCCAATAGGCCACCAATCCGAACACAACACAAATAGGAAATCGAATTCTGGAAGGAATTATGTAAACCCCGCACTAATACAGAATTTCCTTAGAAGATAGGAAGCGAAACATATAAAGGAATAGCATATAGAAAACTAGACCCGACATCACACTGTTGCGGCGTGCAACCCGATCCAAATAACAAACCCATGGTGGCGTGCCACCCGTTCCACACATAGATCTCACATAAGGAGATTGCACTTCGAGCTAAATCTGCTCATTGTAATAAAAATATCGAATTTCGATCATAAGCACGCTAAGTGCATAATGCCATCCCTAAGAAAACACGTAGCACTATAGGCTACAAAACTCAAGCACAACTGAGGTGCGATACATGATCTGAATCTCAAGAGCCATCCTGCTCATATAACATTACCGCTACGCGGAACCTCAACACATTAGAAATTTACCAAGCCGTTTCACAACTTATATGGCGCAATACATCATTATCTGGAATAGCTGATGACAGAATAACACCCCGACTATTACCCCATAGGGAACGCTCGCTGAAACGAACACAAAAATGGCCTGATATAAAGCCCTGTTCACATGTAAATCAATACACTAATCTCAAGCCGATTTTGGATTGCACCAACTTGGCTAATAACCTTTCAAAGGTTCATAGTAACTCATTCTTCCTCATAACATATAAGAACAACCATTATAACCTGAGCAACCTCCTCCATTCATATCCCAATAAACAAAGTTCCCTCCAGGCCTAAATTCTCAAATCGATGATATTTCCAAAATCCTCACACTTGGTTTAAATATCTAATCAATTAAGTGACTACATGCTACACTTATACAATCTTCCCGTGGGACACGCTCCCACAACCTTCCAAATTAATTAACGGGTCTGCACATCCAAACCACTGGCTGCACCAACGCTGAAAAGCGATCAAGAATTCTTAAATAGGACGCAAAGCCTTTCTCACAAAACACCGATCTCAGGCGATACTGACGACAACACCAACTTACTCAAAATACTGAAACTCCCTTCCCGCTCATCCGAGCTCGTGAAATCATAGTCATTACCAAGCTGTAACCTTGATCCTCACTTCAAATTACATACCTCTCACTTTACCCAACGTTCCGATATACAATAGACACAATTTCCATCACAACCCTGGAAAATAAACTAAGACTTCATCATATAAAACTTTTCATTTAACTCACTTCAGGAGAACTACAGCGACATACATGCGAATTCTCATCACCATCGAGTATACCAATCTCTAAGTAGTGGTCCGAGAAACCATAACCATTCCGGGATCCGCCTACCCATAACAGGCTATAACAGAAGAATGCTTCAGAATAACATCAATCACTGCGGCCGACAAGCATCACACGCACCGCCACACTTCACATGCATGACTTGATCACGCTGGATGAACTGATCACCACTACAAATATGCCAAGTTAACCATGGCTAATCAATCTACTTCCTTCCACTAAATTATTGCCTTAGAAATAATACTTCTTCATTCAACACATAACATACTCCATCTGCACTCATCCCGAGTGACGTTGAATCACGAGGCCATGCTGTCTCGAATCCCACGAACCATTTCGTATTTCTGAATGCTACCCGTAAGTCAAAATATCGTAGAACATTCTGGGCACCTTCTCATAAGCTGCTACAAAGCTTGATTCTTAACGTACTCATAGGCTCGAAATCATTGAGCACCTTACTTTAACTTCCGAATTTACTAGGACCATTATTGAGAACCACCCGCTCTGTCTCGGTCCCGAATATAACTTACTCCATAGATATTATAACATACGAACACTCTCTCCGCGAAGCACCCGGCGAAATCACTTCCTCTGAAACCTACATCTATACGAGGCATAAATCCTGAACCTTTTTCCTAGTCCGAACATAAGCTAATAAGGCCAACCATACCATGCCTCTAGCAATTGATTTGCTCAATTTACCACTTATGGTCTTTTTCCGTAGCTAAGATAACCCACCAAGATATTAATAACTGGAAATCTCGCAAGTAGCTAACCATGAAGCCCAAATCATAAGCGGTGGGACTCTCCCACTTAGCTTGAAGCCATTATTACCAATACTCTGGAGTTCACTATTATTCTAAACCTCTTGTTGACATAACCTTGTGCAATCAATAGCCAACCTTCTCGATATCTTATCGTAGAAACCCAATTGGATCCTCTAAACCATTAACACCATTCACACAACAATCCCCTTTGCTGCATATCTGGTAGAACTCTTCGCAGAAGCCTCGCCAACTACGCGACTGCTAACCTACTCACAGGGATACCCCACCTATGGAAACCATCTCCCGGCATCTTCCAACGCTGCTGCACGGGGTACAATCACTACGATATTAATAACCCATCCTGAGTCCGAGCTCACTCTCCAGCCGCACGAGTCCATTCACCCCTCGTGGACATCCACTGATTGTGCGACAACATCCCTTCACATCAAGGTCATGCTACGTCTTTCTTCACTTCATGCAGCTCATTTCCGTCATATCCAATCTCCTGCTGCATAACAACACCATGCTTTGAATTAATCTACCGACTTCCATTGCCCGTCGCTAAAATCCCAGATCTTTCCAAACTATCCTTAGGCGCGTAGTCATCCTACTAACAGGCCCTATACAGCCCCGCCACTCTCCCACTTTGGGCAAACTCACTCCTTTAATTGACTGCTCGGCCTGTGCTCCCTAAGCCTGGCCTTTTAAAAGTTTAAGATTCCGTCGGACACTTCCCATATGTCCTCCTCATCCCTTGCTGCTTAGTTGTTGCCTTAATAAAATTTATCTTCATAGTACTTGAATTCCATGATTTGCTATTAGTCCCAAACCTTTCCGAAGGTCGTCTTTATCGAACCGTCAACATTGAAACACTGATTCAATCCAAGACCACCGCACCCTGCGATATCTGATAGTTGTATCTCTGATACTATTTCACAATATCATGCCCTAAGGGCGAATCATAGAAGATCATAACACCGATAAACTTAATACGCCCAATTAGGACCACAACACCTCAATAGAGAAGAGATCTCCTTCACGCTTGCAATTACCACGTTTCATTACTTCCACTAGTCCACATCTGACCATTCTTAGTTCGGTTGACTTTCCCCTGCCGGGAATGAAATACTGAATCCTTTTGATTACACACTAAGTAAACCTCCCTTCAAGTCATTCACTGTCCCGATACGTGGGCAAACACCCTACCATCACAACAACATTGCGGAATAATCGCTCATAAGCATTACGGCAACCTGTTCCTAGCCTCAAGGCTCTCAGAAGTTCTGTTACGGAGCTAAAACAATGGAATACACCTTCGTAGTGTGACTATAATAGTCCAATCAACTATACCGGGTAAATCATCCCGCACAAACTTGTAGTGACATTAAAATCCTTTGATTTTCGATTTATAACAAGCGCTCGAGTCGCGTAAGATTGAGTGGAAAGGAATCAAAGGCATAAGCCTCAAAGGAATCGAACCGCACGATAAGAAAATCAGGAAGGGAAGTACTCCTAACAGTCCTGTAGCTTCCCAAGGATAAGTACAGATGTCTCCGTACCGATCCGCGAGACTCTACTAGACTTGCTCATGACTCATGAGACCAACGGGAACCTAGTGCTCTGATACCATATTGTCACGACCCAAATCCACTACGGGTCGTGTTGGCGCCGGATACCTCTGTCAGGCCATCCAACTAACTCATCAATTAATTCCTCTTTTTATACTTTTGAAAATCTTAGGTTTTTCCTTCCAATTTTCATAAATATAAGATCACTTCATGGATTCAAATTTAAATAATAACAGTTAGTACAAAGTTTTACTGAAACCATCCCAAAAACCCGCTGTCACAAGTGCATGAGCAACTACTGGCAATGATATAAATACAACACAACACCTGTCCGGAATACAATGGACAGAAAGGAAATACAATTACTAGGAAGGGACTTTAAAAGCTGCGGGCCGCCTTGAATACTGCAACTCACCTAGTCCTTGAATCGTCTGTGCTGCTGCGCCCAGTAGGCCACTAAAGTATCATGTACCTGTGCAACAAAAATGCACAGAAGTGTATTACGAGTACATAATCAACGTGTACTCACTGAGTGTCCCACCTAATCCCGAAGGGGTAGAGACGAGATGGTCAACTTTGACACACTCTAATGGCCCAATGATCATTTATCCTCAATACACATATTAAACCTTGGATTTATTCTTTATAGACATGATTCTAATCCAAATAGAGGAAACGAATAAACACGTAGTTCTTTCATAGGAAAATTTCCTGAATTTCTCTTTAAAACATAATCCAAACATATTTAAGCCACAAAAGGGCAATAATAACTTAATTAAGTTCAGGCAGCAACACAGGCATGCGCAAATCATACCGAGGCGACGACCCGATCCAACAGAAGTAAATGTACACTTGCCGAGGGTCGACGGTGCACCTATAGATGCATCTATTAATCTGCCGAGGTGTTCAGCCCGTTCCAAAATAAACACACACAGACGGACAATCAGTCAAAGAAGCCAACATGGAGCAATTATCCAAGAAAGGCCAATCCCCCTCAATAAATTGAGAAAAACGAAGCTTAAATATTTTTTGAAATCCATTTATTAATTTAATGTGATCTATTATCCCACTCGTGAATCATCCATGCGACGCAGTACACATAAGATACATGCTCATATAGCCAATTAGAATTTTATCGAGGAATAATTATCCAAATAAGCCAATTCTCTGTTTAACAAGTTCAAAAAATGATGTTTAATCCTTTTTTAAATTAGTTTACTAATTAAAGGTAATTTAAACAATCCAAGTCATCGATAGGTTCATAATTAATTCAAGTATAACATGCTGATAGGTCCTAACTACCCGGACAATAGCATAATAGTAGCTACGCACGGGCTCTCGTCACCTCGCGCGTACGTAGCCCCCACAAATAGGAGCAAATAACCAATTTAACTCACCTATGGGGTAAATTCCCCCTCACAAGATTAGAAAGGAGATTCACCTCGCTCCGAAGACTCGCAACCGGCATTCTACATCCTTCCGAAGGCTTGAACCAACGCACAATGCACCAAAACTAGCCAATGATTACACGAATCCATTAATATATGCTCAACTATACTCCGCAACCCAATTTATAACAATTCCTAACTCCGAACGAATGGTTGACCAAAATGCTCTCGGGCCCACGTGCCCGGAATCCAAAATTTTTTGAAGGTAAAGATTACCCATAACCTTAGAAACTCAAATATATAATTTTCTTCTAATTCCATACTCAACGTCGTGGCTAAAATCCAAGATTTATAATTTTCTAGGTTTCTATCCAAAACCCTAATATTTACTCTAATTTCCATGCTTAAATGCATATATAATTGATATATTTAACTCAAAAGTGATAGGGATGACTTACCTTATTCATTGACGACCAAATCCCCTCTTTAAGCTCCCCAAAATCGCCCATGCCATGGAGAAATGTGATAGAAATGGCCAATCCCCGACCTTAAAATGACATTCTGCCATCCAGGGATTTCCGCTTCTGCGGAAAAATCCAGCTTTTGCGAAACCCGCTTCAGCGGAAAATGATCCGCTTTTGCGGTCCCTGGCTTCAGCCCATCTTCGCTTCGGCTGAAGCTAAACCGCATCAGCGGTTCCGCTTAAGCGGTCAAAAAGACGCTTTTGCGGCCACCTGGGCCTGACCCCCTTTCCGCTTCTGCGGAATATGCGCCGCTTTTGCGGCTCTTCCTCATGCCCCTCCTTTTCGCTCCTGCGGGCCTCGGACCGCATATGCGTTCCAGGAACCGCAGATGCGGTAATGACAGAAGCAGCACACTCAGCCTTCCAAATTTCCAAATTTCATTCCGTTAACCACCAGGAATCCACCTGAGTCCTCCGGGACCCCAACCAATCATACCAACCAATCCCAAAACACATTACGGACTTGCTCGAGGCCTCAAATCATAACAAAAAATGCCAAAACCATGAATTACACTCCGATTCAAGTTTTATGAACTTTGAAACTTCAAACTTCTATTTCCGATGTTTAAGCCTATCAAATCATGTCCGATTGACTTCAAATTTTTTGCACAAGTCATATTTGACATTATGGACCTACTCCAACTTTTGAAATTGGATTCTGACCCCGATATCAAAAAGTCAACCCCCGGTCAAACTCTTCAAAAACCTTCAAATTGCTATCTTTAGCCAAATAGCTTTAAAATGGTCCACAGACCTTCGAATTCACTTCCGATCGCGCTCCCAACTCTAGAATCACCATACGGAGCTTCTCCTAGTCTCGGAATTCCAAACGGACATTGATAACACCGAAATGCACCTCAAACCAAGCTTATGAAATTCCTTCTAAAATACTAACTTCCACAATAGGCGCCAAAACGCTCCCGGGTTCTCCAAAACACAGTACGGGCATACGCCCCAGTCCGAAATCATCATACGAACCTGCTGGAACCTTCAGATCCCGATTCCGAGGTCGATTACTCAAAATTCCAATCCTAGCTCATTCTTTCAACTTTAAGCTTTCGAAATGAGAATTCTCTTCCCGAATTAACTCCGAACTTCCCGAAACCAAATTCCGACCACGTGTACAAGTCGTAATACCTGAAATGAAGCCGTTCATGGCCTCCGACTGCTAATCAAAGCTCTAGTACTCAAAATGATTGGTCGGGTCGTTACATATAAGGAACCCGTTGATGTAAAAATTTGTGAGTTCCGATAAGTGGGCCCAGGGCTTAGGTTTTGCTAATTTTGGGATTTTTGATATTTTTCGATTGTTTTCGCTTGGGCTTTGTTCCCTTAGCATATAGTGATATATTCGTTCTGATTTTGGATAGATTCGACGTGCGTGGAGGCCAAATTGAGGGGCAAAGGCATCGCAAGCTAGAGTTTTAGCCGGTTCGAGGTGAATAATGAATGTAAATGATGTCCTGAGGGTTTGAAACTCTGGATTGCACATCGTAGTGCTATATTGAGGTGGGACACGCGCTCGATGATCAGCGTGTGGTTGTTTGCTATTGGGGATTGTGACTAGGTCCATCTCGATTGATGATTTTATCGTGTATTTGACTAAAACTTATTTGTTATCATCATGACTTGGGCTGATTGCCATATTTGGGCTTCGTGCCAACTATTTGAACCCTCCGAGGATTTTTAGCACTATTTCCTCACAGTGTTGACTTATCACTTGAACTCAGTCATGTTGATATCTATTATTTTGGAAACTCAGCCACTTTTACTTCGATTTGAAACTTAAATGATATTTTAAATTATTGTTTGCACTGAGAACTTCTGTTGTACTAATGCCCGAGGTGCTTGTGATGATTTTCATACTGAGTGAGGCCGAGGGCCATATGTGGGGATATGCTGAGTGATATGAGGCCCAGGGCCTGAGATGCATTATATGCCATGAGGTGTCTTGAGTGATGTGAGGCCGAGTGCCGAGAGACGATGCCACGATGTGGCTTGATATAGATCTTGGGCCGTAAGGGGCCCCTCCGGAGTCTTCACACCCACAATGAGTACGGGTACTATTTTATCTGAGAGTGAGCCCGAGTGGCTGATGCTGTTCTAAGTGATTGATACTGTGCCCGAGGGGCAAATTTCTACTTGTTATTTAATTGCTGAACTACCTATTTTTCTTGTTTTAAAGAGATTTCATTTGGCTTATTCACTGATTTACTACTTTAGGTGATTTTTACTGCTTGATATAGAATTGCTCTATGCCTTACTTGTTTTCATGCCCTCAGCCATTATTTATGATATTACTCACTGGGTCGGAGTACTCACATTACTCCCTTCACCGTGTGTGCAGATTCAGGGATAGCAGATTCCGCTCCTGGGTGCTGATCCTTCTAGTCCAGGCGGTTTTTTCGGAGACTACGAGGTAGTTGTTGGCGTCCGCAGCCCCCGTGCCTCCCTTATCTTATCATTTTCATGTTCTTAGAACTATTGTATCAGATTTCGCGTTCAGTAGACTTGTATCTGGATTTCTTAGTTGCTCATGGCTTGTGACACCCTGGTTTGGGCTGTGTCGGGATGGTTTCTTCTATTGTTATCGTTGTTTCCATAAATTATGGCTATTATATCATGTCTAATGACTATTTATGGTATTTAACTGCTTAAAAAAATTGTTCTGTTTGTTCTGGCTGGCCTTGTCTTCATGAGAGACGCCATCACGACCGGGTTCGGGAATTGGGTCGTGACATGATGTCATATCTGCGAGAATGAATTCTCCATGTTGGGGTTCACTATGTTTATCTTGCATGATCTGCTGATTTGCCTATAACCTCTTGTCTAGCCTTGACTAGGATCTTCCTGAATCAACCACTAACTACTCATTGGCCCATTCTCATATAAATATTCCGCGTAATATTTCTTGGGTTATTTCATTTGCCTTAACTTACCTCTCGCACTAGCTCCTTATTTATCAATAACATCACAGGCAGAAAACCTTACTTCATTTCCTTGACGTCATGTTTGCATAATATTATGTAATCGTAGCATATCTGTAGGCTTGAATAAGTGCAATATCATACCTTTTTAGCTTTTTTACCGCATTCTTCCTTTACCATTCCATGATTACTAGAACTACTTAATTCTGACTTCATGCCACATCACTCTTATTCCTCCTTTAGGGAAATACTAAGATTTAGAGCTACGACGATCTACCTATAGATGTTTTACCTCTTTATCTTTGTCATTTTTCACATCATTGATGATCATTACTCGTCTTTCCGTAATCCTTCTGCACCAAGGATAACGAAATTCCTTACTCACGAGGGTGACACTTAGTGTAACTGGCACACATCATCCCTCAAGCTTAACTTTGCTCATATTCCTTGCTTTAGGGAAACGTCTTTCTGAATGATTTTTAAGGGTGATTGTTCTGTCATCCATCCTATTATCGTCGGAACATAATCTCTAAATTCACATGATGCTGACTATTATCAAATTACTCAGTCCCGAACTCATGTTTAGTTTATCTTATTCACCAGTCGATATTGATTTCTATTACTTTGAGGTCTAAATTTTTCTTTTGGTAATCGTGTTAGAGTTATCACACCTCCTTTTTACTACACCCCGTAAGGGTATAAAGGGATTTTTTCAATTAAAATGACAATCGAAACGGGATAAATTTTTTTTAAGTTTAGAGTCGCCACTTTGGATAATTTATTGTCTTACAAGTCACCGGTTTTGAATCCCGAATCGAGGAAATATTGACTCTGTTTTACATTCCGCAAACATAAAAATCCGGGTAAGGAATTCTATTAACCCGGGATAAGGTGTTAGGCATTCCCGGGTTTCGTGATTTTAGCACGGTCGCTCAACTGTTATTATATTAGCTTATTATCGGATTTTAATACACGTTTTAGCCTATGGTAGATTTTAATTTATTAACCGCTTTTAATCATTTTTAAGAAGATACAACGCTATCTAAAACACGCCTTGGGCCACGCCACATGAAATGCACCCGCGGTCCGCGACATATTTTATCTAACGTTGTTGAGATTTGGATTTGGGTCACATGAAATGGACATCCAAGTTTAGGAAATTAATTTTAAAATAGCGCGCCTAAAGCAACCACGCGCTTTCAAGATAATAACAAGGTTTGCGAAGGTCATGAAAACTTCAACTAATGACACACCTCGATTTCTAAAGAGCTAAAATTAATTATCCGAGGGCCATGGGTTATCTAATTTTTGTTTATGGCAACACTTCGAGTCTAATTTAAGGGATGTTTGAACTACTCTTTGGAGGGCCATAAATTATATGCTTTGTTGAAATGGCACACCTCAATCTAATTGTGAAGGGCAATACTTAATTAAAAAGGTCCAAGATGTTGGGTCTACTCTAAATTAAGGTTCAAATTACCCTTACTAGTTAGAAGCCCATGATTGATAATACCAGTATTAAGATGTAAAAGTTGATACGGTAAAGAATGTAGTAGTGGAACTGCAGAATATTGAAAGCCCTAAGTTCCATCTAGCATTTTTAAACGCGATGAGCATGCATAAGAGCAGAATTTCAGTCATTATTTTAACTGGGAAAGAGGTGACCAGATAATCTAAGGAGGTTGACTTTTTAATACTTAATTTGGCAACATTAGTGCCCATATGAATCTACAACAGACAACAACTGAATAATATATTAAAAAAGGACTTTGTATTACTTCAAAAGTAGCTTGCAGTTATGCTCAAACATTCATCCAAATGGATTAATGAAACAAAAATAACAGTAGCATTTATTTAAAGAGAGACGCATACGTAGAAATGAAACAAGCAAACAAGAAGATCTGGTATAAAGCATTTGATGATGAATTCTTTTTACTATATGTTTGAGCTCTTGTACTACATTTCTTTACACGAGGAACACCCATAGATCTCAAACAGCTCCGCACTCATTCTTTTAAGCACAGATCAAAAGCAAACTCCAGTATCTAAACAAAAGAAATAAACTCACAGCAAACGAACCACCAAATTAAGCAATAATCACATCGGAAACACTAACCTAATAGAAGGATTATTCAAATCTGTAGGTGATCCAAAATGGCCAACACCTTAAAAGCTTTACAATCGTTGAAAATTCTTCAAGAATTGTCTAGATAGGAAGTTGACTAGGGATCTTTATCGACAACGGAACAAGAACCGAGACTAGAGATGCTGAACAAAACACCTATGGACCTCGACGCTCCACCAATGACTGAAATTGACAACTGCTGCCGGAATTCCAAATTCGAACCCAAAATCGGCACGAATCGAGGATTGCGCCAGCAACCTCAATGAATTGAGTAGAAAGAAGTGCAAAAAATACTAGGGATTTTGGTGAATTGATTCATGAGTGAGCCTTCTAGCCGCTTAAGAGTCGCTGCTCCCTACTGTATCTATGTATGCCTATTTTGTGTGTGTTCCCGGCTAATTTGTGTTACCCCTATTATATAGGTCTAGGTCTAAATGTGTATTTTTGTGCTAATTGCTCTTAGGTCCTTAGGGTCTTTTTATTTATTTTTTGTTCCAAAGAAGAGTCTAGAAGGGTCCCTAGGGTTAGCTTAATGGGTATTGAGTATTGGGTATTGGACTTAATGGGATAGGTCCGAAAATTAGGCCTAAAACTGGGTTGTTCGAGCCCAAGTTTTATTCTTTCCCCGTGAACGAGGCTAAAATACGATCTTATTTATTAATTAATCCTACTTAAGTAAAATAATCATTAAAATAAGATTGACTGTTAAAACAAAATTAGTTTTGGTATTTTCAAGATTAAAAATGACTACAAAATATTAATGAAACTATTTTCTTTGTAATTTTTATTTTCTTGTAATAAAAAAAATATAAAAGAGTAAAAAAATAGTTAAAATAGCTATATTAGGCCTAAATTAAATATTTACATGCTAAAATATAAAAAATTTTAGTGAGGGTCAAAAATCACATATCTACAACTGCCCCTCTTTGACTGAAAACGCGAAGAGTTTTCAGACAAAGAATGGCTAGACATATGTTTTGACCCGATCCTTATTTGGAGAGACTAAAACTAAGAGAAAAGGGGAATGTGGCCGAGCCCTGGTATCTAAACTGCCTACATATCCTTGGCTATAAAGGAATCAGGCCACGTGTAGTTCAGAAGTGAGTTAGATAATGGAGTATGCCGAGGTGGAGAGCCGACCGAGGTTTCGGTCCGCGGTCTTGTTATTACATCAAAATCAAAAAAATAAAAAAGACTAGCTAAGCCTGTCAACTACGAGTTACAAGATTCCTATCTATAAGTCTTCTGAAGCTTGATCTTGAGTCTTGAATGGTTCTTCATGCAGACTTTGGATTTGAACCTTGACGCTTGCTAGTTGCAGGTGCTAGCTCGTTCTTCTTTAGATTTTCGGATCAAAACCGGACATGTAGTGCTTGTGACCTCAACCATGTCTTGAGAAGCTCACACATTTCATCAACTTCTGCATTTGGATTTACTTCTTGCCTTCTCTCTCTTTTTTTGGATCGTGCCTAACTTTTGTTGATCACCTTGGACTGTTGACTCGCATTCTCGCCGCGAGCTTCTTTTGTTGCTGACTTGAATTGCGTTCTGAAGTGAATTTCTTTGTTCTCCAGGTAGGCGCCTGATTGCGAATAGTTGAATGATCTTCCTTCGAAACTTGGACTGCCATCCCTTGAAATATGTGCTATCTTCCTCTGAAACTTGAATTGCTTTCCCTTTGTTCTCCCAGTGGATGCCTGATTGCTGAACTTGAACCGTCTTACTTTAAACATTGTTGCTTCCCTTCATTCTTCAGGTGTGCTCCTGATTATCAACACTTGAACTACTTCCCTTCGTTCTTCAGGTGGGCTCCTGATTACCAACACTTGAATTGTTGCTTCCCTTCGTTCTTCAGGTGGGCTCTTGATTACCAACACTTGAACTACTTCTCTTTGTTCTTCAGGTGGGCTCCTGATTACCAAAACTTGAATTGTTGCTTCCCTTGGTTCTTCAAGTGGGCTCCTAATTACCAACACTTGAACTACTTCCCTTCGTTCTTCAGGTGGGCTCCTCATTACCAACACTTGAATTGCTGCTTCCATTTGTTCTCCAGCAGGCTCCTGATTACCAATACTTGCGCTGCTTCCCTTCGTTCTTCGGGCGTGCTCCTGATTACCAACACTTGAATTGCTTCTTCCCTTCGTTCTCCAGGTGGGCTCTTGATTTCCAACACTTGCACTGCTTCCCTTCGTTCTTCAGGTGGGATTCTGATTACCAACACTTGAATTGTTGCTTCCCTTCGTTATTCAGGTGGGCTCCTGATTATCAACACTTGAACTGCTACTTCACTTCGTTCTTCAGGTGGGTGTAGCTGGGCATATCGGTGAGTGTTAATTGAATCATGTTACCAAATATCTCTAAGAATTTACAAGCTAGATCCCAATAACAATTTTAAAGCTAAATTATATCTTCTAAAGGTATGACTTCCGCTAAATCTTGTTATCTAAGAAAGTCTTAAAGCTACATCCCATTATCCCAGAGGGTCCTGAAAATTAAAATCAAATCTTATCTTAAGAGTGACCACTTTAAGGCTAAATTATACTTCTTTATTAGTAGAACTTACTCTAAATCTTGTTATCTAATGGAATTCTCAAAGATAGGTCCCATTATTTAGGAGGGTCCTGGAAGTTTTAAATTAAATCCTATCCTAAGAAAGAAAACTTTGAAGCCAACTTATATTCCTTTGGGGTACACTTATGCTAGATCTTGTTACTCACAAATGTTTTGAAATTTAAACTAGGTCCCATTCTCCAGGAGGGTCCTGAGAATTTACGCTCAAACCTATCTGGTGCTTGCTCTTCCTTATGGAAGGTTTCTCTGAAACAAATAAAATTTTCTGCCCCTGTTTCAATCAAAGAAACTTGTGAATTTAAACATGGTGGTTGATTTGTAGCCTTGAACTTTGAGGGAAATTGCTCCTTCACTTCCCATGGTAACTTTGGTTTTAACTCGAAAGACCTTGCCTCTTTATTGACTAACCACTTTTCTCTATCACCTTTATCACGGAGAATACCTCTGATCCGTTCAAACCCAATACCATCATCTGTTGTATTGTGCTCGTACTGACGTATACTGAACCTTTGTGTTTTACATGAATCCCAAAGTACGTCAATTGCCACCTACTCAGTCCGCTTGGAACACATTGCTTGTCATTGGCTAACCACTTTCTTTGTCAATCTTATCACAAAGAAAATACCATTGATCCATTCCAACCCAACACCCTTTATCTGTTGCATTCTTCATGAATGGACATATACCGATCCTTCGTATTTCACATGAATCTCAAAGCACGTTGATTGTTACCAACTCAGTGCGCTTGCTGTTCTTTCCTGACTTATGACATTTTGATGTGCTAGCCGGATCCCATTTTGTGCAATTGGAAAGGTGGTGGCAAATTTTGAAGTCATTTCTCACTTGTTCTGACCAAATAGACTTAGGAAGAAGAAGTAAACAAGACAAAAGGAATGGAGTAAAGAACAATGGAAATGGATGATTCCTAACAAGAAACTACAAGTAGAAACCTATCAAATGTGGATACCAACTCTAATGACCATGACATACACCTATGGCCTATTATGTCAAGCAAGTTTGATGTTCAATTCTTGTTGTACCTTTTCTCCATGAAACTGGGCTTCAATGCTCCGATTGTCTAGTCTTGATTCACAATCCTTATTTGACTTGTAGTGCCCGAAGGGTTTTCACCATCAAGGCTCTCTCATCCTGTTCTTTCTCTCAACTTACCATCGCCTTATGGTGCCTGTGAAGGTTTTCACCAATAATACTCTCTCATTTTATTCTTTTCTTCTTATTCTCCTCTGATTCTGCAGATGACAAGGCATTAACCATGGTAAAAAATATCATGTGCTCCCGGCTCGACACTCTCAAAGATTATATGGGAGGTCTTTTTGGACTGTAATGTGGATTTTGGACAGGGTTAGAAAGAAAGGATATCATAAAGGCTCAAAATAACTAAGACAATGGGGTTAATTTATTTACAACTTTTGGAATCCATTCTAAAAACTTTGCCCCAATTTCTAAAACAAAGGAATTTGATTCTCGTTTTTTTCCTTTTCTTTTGATGGAGTTATTAAGAAAGACCGCCCCACTCTCGACTTCGTGGGACTATAAAATATTTTTTTTTGGTATGACCGAACCCTAAGGCTGCCTACATATCTTCTTGTGACAAGAATCAGGTCAAACGTAGTTCACAAAGATATATTTTGTTTTAGCTATTTTTCTTTTTCGTTTCTTTTCGCTTTTTTCTTTTTTTTTCTTTTCTTTTTACCTTTTTTTTAGCTCTATTTTTCTCTTCCTCTTTTTTTTGACTTCCTTTTGGAATGAACCTTTTAAAATAAACCTATGGAGACATAAATTTTTTTTATGACTCTAACGTGATTCCAAAAGAGGGGGAGGTCAAAGAAATTAGTGCATTCTCAAAAGGGTATCGAATGGTATAAGTGTTTGGGTAGCTGAAGGAGGGCCTCCCAATCTCTGAAAATGCCAAGTACAACACATACAACTTGAAATGAAAATTGAAGATCATGCACAATATTTCTTTTGCGGCTTCAACATTAATATTATTGATATGCCTTCTATTTTTCTTTAGCGTCTTGTCAAGTACAGAACCCTCGTTGGGTGATTCACTTTTCACACCGGTTATCCTTTGTCAACTCGGAGAAAACTTCATTGACTTTATCTTGTAACTTGAGATGCACTTAAACTCAAAGTTGCTTGCTTCAAATCGCCCGAGATGCACTCTTCTTTTGAAGAATTCTTGTCACCCTATTAACTTCCACAATTATCTGCCCCAGTTTCACACAGTTTGGGCTTCAAATGATCTCAAAATGTCCAAATCTGTACTTATTTCCCTCAAATGTCCCTATCATCTTCAAAATTATTTCATTGCTTCATGATAAACTAACCTTTAAGACCGGGCTGAGGATTACGCGTGTATGTCTTGTCACTAGAGTCGGCAGGAAAAGAAGCATGAAAGGAAAAGAGAACTAAACAAAAATGACTAGTAATAGCAGAAAATAGAAAATTGTATTAGACAGACAGTGAAAGGGTTTTAACAACAAGACAAGCAAACTGAACTGGGGTACAACCCTGAAACAAAACCAGACAAAACGAGCTATTACGACTAAACAAACTAGGAAAAATAAAAGGATAGAAGGGTTTGAGTCACAAGTCAATATTCGGATTACAACCCTGAAAATAACCCGGACAACAGAAATGACAGCAAAATAAACCACCAAGACTCCTCCCCAGCTAGCCAAAAATGGGGCATCTTTCCAATTGCCAAACACGGAATCATAGCCACTGGGTTTCGCATCAACATTACTAGGACCTTCACAAGTCTCCATCACATTGACTTTAGAAAATTGTGTTTGGGTCCCTTTTGCCGGCTCGTTCTTAAAATCAACTCTGATAGAGCTGAAAGCTTTGCAGCACGTGGACCTCCGAGGATCTCAGAAGAATTCTCATATTCCTTTTCAAAATAAATCATACCCACCATATGCGTCTCATTGTCAACAGGCGATAAACTTTGGCTTGTGTCTACTGCATCTAGATTTTGCACGATAATGTCACATGCATCAATAAGCTTCTAAATTGATTTTTTCGGGTGACAACACTCTTCTGTGCTGTGACCCGAACATTAGAGCAATATGCGCACCTTTGAGAAAAATCAAACTTCTTTGGCAGAGGATTTGGCATTTTTATCTGAATCGTCTTCAACATGTCCAATTACCTCAATCATTGGAACAAACTGGCATATGCTTTCCAATAAGGGTGAAAGCCTTTTCTTTTTTCAGTAGACTTTTCAGTTTGTATTCTGGCCTCGGTTGGAACCTTTTGCAAGTAGGTGACTGATATGCTTGAGGGGGCGGGTAAGATATTTGGGGAAGTGGTACGGGCCATCGTGGGCCTTGTAGATGTGGAACATATGGTGCACAGGGATATCCATGGGGTCAACAGTGAGGCTGAGAGCGTTGAGCAGGGATGCCCACCAATTCATCTTTTCTATTTCTCTTTCTTCCACCCAAACTTACTGAGATGTTCTAAAATGTCTTTTGTAGTATCTTTCAATGCCGAATAACTCATGATTTTGCCTGACTTGATTCCCTATTCTACCATCTCCCCCATTTTTACAACATCATTGGAAGGCTTACCAAAGGCCGGGATCAAATGACTGAAGTAGGTGGGCCCCTGGGCTTGTAGGAAAAGCTCAACCATTTCTTTTTCACCAATCGGGAGACTGACTCGAGCAGCTTGCTCCCTCCATCTGAGCCCAAACTCCCTGAAGCTTTTCTGCAGCTTCTTTTCCATTTTAGACAGAGAGGAGTGGTCTGGGGTAATGCCTAATTTGTATTGAAAGTATCGAACAAAATCTTGAGCCATGTCACCCAATGTAGGCCATTTACCTACATCTTGACGATTATGCCATTCCAAAGCTACCCCAATCAAGCTCATACTAAAATACGCCATCAACAAATCATCTTTCTTTCCAACACTTCTCATTTTACCAGGCACCACATCCATTATACAAGTTAAAATTTGGCACTTTAAACCCCGCGGGCAGGCGAACGTCACGGAACATACACAACTCTTTGTAAGATATGTTAACCTAGTCTCCCATCCCTTGCATGTTCTTTAAGGACTGTTCTATGCTTTTCAGCTTCATGGATATCTCATCTCGCCCTTCTTTTCCTGTGACCTTTTCATTTTCAGCATGAAGCTCATCCCGAACGCTCTTCTTGTATGAGTCAGGAACCTTGTGGTCAACCTCTACGGGGTAGTATTGGGCATTATGAGTTTTGAGTGGATATTCATTTTTGGGGTTAGCGGATATGAAAGGAGGGCAATTTTGGGGAGAGGTAATTGGAGGATGAGTGATGGAGCTACTAGGGTAGTTGGGAAAGTTGTGATAAACGAGTGGATCTGGAGAGTGTGGGGGACCATCCGGCACTATGACCGGAGTTTGGGTCAGAGTAGCATCTAATAAGCTAGGTGGTGGCGGGGCTGGTGCGTTCGCAGTCATCCAAGCTTGATACATATCCGTCATATGTTGTCTTAACATCCTCACATTATTAGCTAAACCAGTGTCCTGTTCAACCAACTGCTTTCAGGTACCGGTATCAACCAACCCAATTATGTTGTTGTCTGCCATTGCCTTTTATGTTGTGGAGAGGAGTTACTACTTCGAGAACCACAAACCAACTACTTTTCTACTATGAAGATATCAAAAGGAACAAAATGGGGTCATCCCGTTAGAGTTAGGGCATTTAACAGTAAAAAGATCACATTGCGTGCAATGCACCTAGAACCAATTAATGGTTCTAGAATGACTTCGAAGGTCATAAGGTCAATTGGCATCATCCCAATTTTTCCATTTGAATCTTCTCTTTTCTTTTCTTTCCTCGCACTTCTTAGCTCGCTCATTTTTCTTCCCCTTTTTCTTTCTGATTATCGCTCTTTTATTCCCTCTCATTGCTCACATCCCATGATTTCACTCTTTTTTTTTCTCTTTTTTTCTTTTTTTTAATAAATAAAAAATAATCTGATCGATCCCTATGTAGGTTGCCTACATATCATGACGCCTCATGGATCAAATGTTTGCGTAGTTCTTGAAGTTCGGAAATAAAGCAAACAAACAAACATTTTCTCTTTTTTTCCTACCTTAATGACTAATCTGACGAGAAAAGGAAAATAAAGTAGCAAATCAATTTTTTTTTGTTTTCAATTTTCTAGACTTTACCTATTCTAAACTGTCGCATATTTTCCCCTTTTTTTTCTTTTTGAAATAAATACCCTATGGGTAATTATTAAGGAAAAACCCTAAAAGAGAAAAATATTTTTTTTGATTCTTTTTTTAGGAAAAAAATCGAAAGAATAAACCAGAGAAAAATATTATGAATTTTCATTTGATATCCCTAAATAAATATTTCGAAACGAGAAATGAATAAGATAAAAAAAATACTTTTGGATTTCAGTTTTTGATTACCTAAGGAAGAAACTTTAAAGATAAATAAAAGATAAAGTATGTTTTTTTTCCTTCTATGTATAATATCCAAAAGTTCTAGTGAAAATAAAAGAATTTGTTTTCATTTTTTCGTTAATTTTCTCAAAGAAGAATATCAAAAGAATTTTTTTTTTGGATTTTTGAAGTTAATATCGTAAAAGAAAACTTTTAAAGAGGTACTAAAAGAAAATTCACTTCCTTTTTTTTTTTAATTTTTGGTCTTAATGTACTAAAAGGTAATATAAAAGTAATTTTTATTTTGAGTTCTAGATATTCATTTCCTAAAATAAAACCACCTCAAACTCTCTTTTTTCTTTTTAATTTCTAGGAGTAGTATTTCCAAAGAAAATTCTAACAGAAATATAAAAACGCAAAATATCTTCTTTTTTATTGAATTTTTGATTTATAATACATTTTCAAATGCAAAATAGAAATAATAACAAAAGACTCGACTAACTTAACTGGACTATGACAGATTCTAGCATCAACTAAATGACTGAATACTACTATATGAGACTAGAAAGCAAAACATGAACAATAGATTCAAAAACATAAAAAGACTCCTCAGGCAGCTCCTGAATGCAGTGGTCCTAGGGCGTCTATCATGCTCAAACTCGATAAGTAGATCCACACCTGTTTGAGAAAACTTCAACCAACACTATGTGAGACAATAACATTCCCTACTAGATACATGCAAGATATGGCTGTGACTATTTTTTAAAAATTAACCTATGCGGCTAAAAATACAAGATTTGGCTAAGACCCCGTAATGCCAAGAACCTAAGATTTACTAGGAAAACTGGACCTGTCACGATCCCAGTTCGCCCTCCGTGAACATTACATGATGACACCTAGTCCCTATAACTAGGTAAGCCTAACAATGCGAAAATAACAACCTAACTTGTGGAAACATTTAATTAAAACTGAACATTTTACCACTCGGCCTATACAACTCAAAAGAAATGCGAAAGTCTACAACACAATCCCAAAACCTGAAAACTCACGGAAACCACAGGCTAATAGAAATACCGTAAATGCTCTAATCTCCAGAATGTCTACATCAAAGTATGATAGAATCTAAACAATATAGATATAATAAGGAAGGAGACTTTTCGGTCTGTGGACGCTGCAAATATACCTCGAAGTCTCCGTAGATCTCCTCGTCTCAATGATAGTACGCGTGGGTGGAGGAACCTGGATCTGCACATGAAAAAAAAGACATGCGCAGAAGGGGCATGGGTACACCACAGCGGTACTCGGTAAGTACCAAGCCTAACCTCGGTTGGGTAGTGACGAGGAAGTCAGGTCCCTACTGAGGTAAAATATAATAATAAATTAACAGTATGAAGGGAATGGGAGTAATAATGAGCACAACAGTAAGATAAGACATGTCAACAAGGCAATAACAACTACACAAGGAACAAAGTAAACACAGAATGTGTACAGCCAAATACCAGTGATAACAATGAGAATCTCTTAGGATACCGTCCTATAGTCCTTTTTCTCATCTGTCCAGTGGATCTCCCGGGATACCGTCCCGTAGTCCATCACATATGTAAATCCGAAGGATCTCCTGGGATACCGTCCCGTAGTCCAAATCTAATATCAATATCAAAAGATCTCCCGGGATACCGTCCCGTAGTCCATCACATATGTAAATCCGAAGGATCTCCTGGGATACCGTCCCGTAGTCCAACCATCAATATGCAGGGGGATCTATCGGGAATCTAACCCGCAGTCCCAAAGTAAAAGTGCAAGGGGATCTACAGGGAATCGAACCTGTAGTCCCAAAGTAAACAAACAAGGGGGAGCTACCGGAATCCCACATCTGTAGTCCCATTATAAATGCGCAATCACAACCAAAAGATACACATAAATGAAGCACAAAAGACAAGCAACAGGTAGTACTGGCCTAGAATGCTTCACGTAGTACAGTCAAGGCAACTTAAGAAATTAGGCAAGTTAAATCAACTAAACATGCTTTCCTAATCTAGCATATGTTATAATTGCAAGTAGAATAAAGCAAATATCAATGAAACTCAATCTCAATATCTTAAGTAAAAACTGGATTTTCAAGAATTGGCTCAAGTACGCGCTCGTCACCTCGCGTACAAGGCACTCAAAATATCAAATAACAAATCCTAAGGGGAAAGGTCCCCCCCCCCCCACAAGGTTAGACAAGCCACTTACCTCGAACAGGCTCCAATATCAACCCAAAATCACACTTTTGCCACGAGTATCCGACTACAAATGGCCCAAAGCTATTCAATTCAATTACGTATCGTAAATAACATCTCAAGCAACTGATTCTACTATTAAATTCAAAGACAAGACGCAAAATTAGGTATAATGACCAAAACACCCTTCAGGCCAACATCTCGGAATCGAATAACTTTTACATTTTCAGAACACTCGTAATCTCACGAGTCTAACCATATAAAAATCTCCCAAATAGGAGGTCAAACACCCTCTAAAAACTCAATAGTTTAACCTATGAAGTTTTACCCAATTCTTTTCCAAATTTTGATCCTTAATTCGAATTTTAATGACGGATTTAACCATATAATGATGAAATATAACTAGAAGGGATTAAAAAACGTTACCCAAAAATCTCCTATTCAAAACCCTCTCAAAATCGCCCTTCCCCGAGCTCAATTTGATTTTTTTAGCTTTTGAAAACTAACCCTCGAAATCTGTATATCTGAACAGTGGTTTCCGCTTCTGTGCACAATGCGGTGCCGCTTTTGCGGAACATAAGCCGCTCCTGCGGTTTTCACTTAAATGGCCAAGGACCGCATCTGCGATAAAGCAGTAGCAGGTGCGAAAGCGCATCTGCGAGAGACATTCCGCTTCTGTAGAAACTAGAGGACCGCTGGGCTCCGCTTCTGCGGTGACTAAGTCGTTTCTGCGGCTCCGCTTATGCGGGAAAAGAACCGCTTAGGCAGTTTCTAAGGGAAAGGGGAAAAGCCGCCTCTGCGGCCATTTTGCCGTTTCTGCGGTGCCGCATCTACAGTTCCCAAGCCGCAGATGCGAAAATACCAGAAGCCGCAAAGACTGATATTTCCATACTTCCAAAATCCTTCCGTCAACCATCCGAAATCATCTCGAGGCCCCCAGGACCTCAACCAAAAGCACCAATAACACCTAATACCTTATTAAAACTTGTAGCAATCTTCAAAATACCTTACACAACGCCGAAAACCCGAATTAATCCATGATTTAAGCCTAAGAACTTCCATTTTTATCGAAATACGCTTTTGATCAAAAACCTAACCAAAACACGTCTGAATGACCTAAAACTTGCACACACATCCCAAATGACATGACAGAGCTACTGCAACTTCAGGAATTCCAATCCGACCCTCGGATTAAAAACTCACTGTCAGACCGGGAATTTCAAAAATTCAAACTTCGGTATTTCAAGCCTAAATGAGCTACGGACTTCCAAAATACATTCCGAACACTCTTCCAACACCGAAATTGCCTAACGGAGCTAACAGAACTATCATATTTCCATTCCGAGGTGGTCTTCACACTTTTCCGACTACGAACCATTTTTTAACACTTAAGCTCTCATTTAGGGACTAAGTGTCCCAAAACTCACTGAAACCCAACACCGAACGTCCCGGCAAACCAAAATAGCAGAAATGAACTTAGGGGAAGCAGTTTATAGGGGATTGGGGCTTTAATTGTTAAGATGACCGGCCGGGTCGTCACATCCTCTAACACTTAAACATTCGTTCATCCTCGAACAAGCATAGAGAACATATCTGAAGTAGTGAAAAGATGAGGGTAACTGCTGCACATATCATGATCGGTCTCCCAAGTCGCCTCCTCGGCCGGCTAACCCCGCTACTGAACCTTCACTGAGGCTATGTTCTTTGACCACAACTTCCTGATCTGCGTGTCCAATATAGCAACTGGCTCCTCAACATAGGATGGATCCTTGTTCAACTGGACTGAACTGAAACCCAACACATGCGACGGATCACCGTGATACCTTCGGAGCATCGAAACATGAAATATCGGATGGACTCCGGCCAAACTGGGAGGCAAGGCAAGCTCATAGGCAACCTCCCTAACTGGCCTCAAGATCTCAAAAGAACCAATAAACCTCAGACTAAACTTTCCTTTCTTCCCAAATCTCATGATGCCTTTCATAGGCGAAACCCAAAGCAGAACCCGCTCACCAACCATATATGAAACATCACGGACCTTCATGTCCGCATAGCTCATCCGTCTGGACTGGGCTATACGGAGTCTATCTTGAATCATCTTAACCTTCTCCAATGCGTCCTGAACCAACTCTGTGCCCAATAGCCTGGCCTCACTCGGCTCAAACCAACCCACCGGAGATTTACACCTCCTACTATATAAGGCCTCATACGGCGCCATCCGAATGTTGAACTGATAACTATTATTGTAAGCAAACTCCATCAATGGCAAGAAATGATCCAAAGACCATCCAAACTCAATCACACGTGCACGGAGCATATCCTCAAGAATCTAAATAGTGCGCTCGGACTGTCCGTCCGTCTCGGGGTGAAATGCTATGCTCAACTCCACCTGAGTGCCTAACTCCTGCTGCACGGCTCTCCAGAACCGCAATGTAAACTAAGTACCTCTGTCCGAAATAATAGAAACTGGAATACCATACAGACGAGCGATCTCCCGGATATAAATCTTTGCCAACCGCTTCGATGAATAAGTGGTACACACAGGAATAAAATGAGCAGACTTGGTCAGCCAATCCACAATGACCCAAATGGAATCAAACTTCTTCAAGGTCCGTGGGAGTCCAACTACAAAATCCATGGTAATGCACTCCCATTTCTACTCTGGAATCTCTATCTGCTGAAGCAACCCACCTGGGCGCTGGTGCTCATACTTCACCTGCTAGCAGTTGAGGCATCTCGACATATAACCAACTATATCTTTCTTCATCCGCCTCCACTAATAGTGCTGCCTCAAGTCCTGATACATCTTCGCGGGACTCGGATGGATGGAATACCGCGAACTATGGGCCTCTACTAGAATCAACTCTCGAAGACCATCAACATTGGGCACCCAAATCTGGCCCTGCATCCTCAATACCCTGTCATCTCCAATGGTCACATCCCTGGCATCTCCACGCTGAACCTTGTCCTTAAGGACAAGTAAATGAGGGTCATCGTACTGCTGCTCCCTGATACGATCAAATAGCGAAGACCGGGAAACCACAAAAGCTAGAACCCGACCGGGCTCCGAAAAATCCAATCTCACAAACTGGCTGGTTAAAGCCTGAACATCCATTGCCATAGGTCTCTCTGAAGCTGGTAAATATGCCAAAATACCCAAACTCTCTGCCCGGCGACTCAAGGCATCCGCCACCACATTGGCCTTGCCAGGGTGATAGAGAATAGTAATGTTATAATCCTTCAGCAACTCTAACCACCTTCACTAACGCATATTTAGATCCTATTGCTTAAGTAAGTGCTGCAAGCTCCGGTGGTCATTATAGATCTTACAAGGCACACTGTACAAATAATGACGCCAGATCTTCAAAGCATGAACAATAGCAGCTAGCTCAATGTCGTGGATAGGGTAATTCTTTTCATGTATCTTCAACTGCCCGGACGCGTAGGCAATCACCCTACCATCCTGCATCAACACCGCTTCAAGGCCAATTTTCGAGGCATCATAATAGACTGTATAAGATCCCAAACCGGTAGGCAACATCAAGATTGGGTCTATAGTCAAAGCTGTCTTGAGATTCTGAAATCTCGCCTTACACTCCTCTGTCCACTGAAATAGGGCACCCTTTTGGGTCAATCTAGTCATAGGGGCCGCAACCGATAAAAATCCCTCCACGAAGAGATAGTAGTAGCCTGCCAAACTAAGGAAACTACGAATCTCTATAGCTGATGACGGCCTGGGCCAACTCTGTATGGCCTCTATCTTTTTCGGATCCACCCGAATGCCCTCACTCGAAATCACGTGTTCTAAGAATGCCACAGAACTCAGCCAAAACTCACATTTTGAGAACATTGCATATAAGTTCTTCTCCCTCAAGGTCTGAAGCACGGTCCTCAGGTGCTGCTCATGATCTTCCAGACTCTAGGAATACACCAGAATATCATCAATAAAAACAATAACGAATAAGTTGAGATATGGTCTGAACATACTGTGCATCAAATGCATGAAAGCTGTTGGGGCATTGGTCAGCCCAAATTACATAACAAGGAACTCGTAATGACCATACCGAGTCCTGAAGGCAGTCTTCGGGATATCTTGCTCCCGAATCTTCAATTGATGGTAACCTGAGAGCAAGTCAATCTTAAAAAACACCTGTGCGCACTGAAGCTGGTCAAACAGATCATCAATTCGAGGCAAAGGATAACGGTTCTTCACTGTAACTTTGTTCAACTGGCGATAATAAATACACATACGCATAGAACCATCCTTCTTCTTCTTCACAAACAAGACAGGAGCACCCTACAATGAAACACTAGGTCGAATAAAACCCTTACCAAGCAATTCCTGCAACTGATCCTTCAACTCCTTAAACTGAGAAGGAGCCATACAATACGGAGGAATGGAAA
Organism: Nicotiana glauca; assembly: GCA_026770625.1. Taxonomy (NCBI): domain Eukaryota; kingdom Viridiplantae; phylum Streptophyta; class Magnoliopsida; order Solanales; family Solanaceae; genus Nicotiana; species Nicotiana glauca. The sequence continues at coordinate 58,639 of MU738124.1, forward strand.
TGGGCTGAGTGCCCGACAACAGATCAATGCCAAAATCAATGTCTCTATCGGGCGGCATGCCCAGAAGATTAGCTGGAAACACATCGGGGTAATCTCATACCACTAGAACTGAATCAACAGAAGGGGTGTCAACACTGACATTTCTTATATAAGCTAAATACGCGGCATACCCCTTATCAACCATATATTGAGCTTTAAGTAAAGAGATAACTTTACTGGGAGTGTGATCTAAAGTACCACGCCACTCAATACGTGGAATACCTGGCATAGCCAGCGTCACGGTATTGGCGTGACAATTAAGAATAGCAAAATGGGGCGACTACCAGTACATGCCCAAAATAATGTCAAAATCAACCATCCCGAGAAACAATAAATTCGCTCTAGTCTCAAAACCATGAATAGTAACCAAACATGACCGATAAATGTGGTCCACAACAAGAGAATCCCCCACAGGAGTAGAAACATAAACGTGGGCACTCAAAGAATCCCGAGGCACACACAAATGCGGAGCAAAGTAAGAAGATGCATAAGAATAAGTAGAGCCCAGATCAAATAGAACTGATGCCTCTCTGTGACAAACCAATATAATACTTGTAATGACGGAGTCGAAGGCAACAGCCTCAGTACGAGCAGGAATAGCATAAAATATCTAGCCCGGACCCTCTCTTGAGGGCGACCTCTATCTCCCCGACCTCCACCCCTAGCCTGCTGGTTAGGTGGGGTAGCAGCTGGAGCTGTGATCATAGCCTGAGAACTCTAAGGAGCACGCTGTGGCTGCAGTCTGTGAAGACGCACCCCTACCAAGTCTGGGGCAGTCCCTAACCATGTGGCATGTATCACCACACTCGAAACAAGCTCTAGGAGGACGTAGTGGCTGTGACTGACTAGGGCCAGGTCTGCTGGACTGACCTTAGGAAGCACCCCGCGCAGGAGGCGCGCTAGAAACTGGAAGTGCATAGTAAGGCTCCTGAGGTATAGGAGGAGCTGGAGAACTGTTGGCTGCTGGAAGAGCTGAATGGATGGCACGACCCGTATAATGACCTGCTGATGGGGTACGGGCACCAGAGTAGTGACCCGACTCTTGAGACCTCTTGGCCTCCCTCTCCCCTCGCTACCTGCCGAGCATACCCTCAATCCTCCTAGCAATGCTCACTACCTGCTGATAAGGAATGTCCATCACAAACTCTCAAGCCATGCTAGATCTGACGGGTGGGATAAGACCCTCAATGAACCGGTGAACTTTCTCCCGGACTGTAGCAACTAACGCCGGTGCATGTCTGGACAACCTGGTATAACGGATAGCATACTCCAAAGTGGTCATAGCACCCTGGCGTAAATGCTCAAACTCCGCGCGCCATGCGTCCTTGAAACTCTGGGGGACAAACTCTCTCAGGAACATATCCGAGAACTGGGTCCAAGTCAGTGAAGCAGCCTCGACTGGACTGTCTATCTCATAAGTGCGCCACCAATCATAGGCAGCTCCCCGAAGCTGAAAAGCAGTGAAAGAAACCCCGCTGGTCTCCACTATGCCCATAGTGCGAACAATACGGTGACACTCCTCTAGAAATCCCAAGGCATCGTCTAATTCTAATCCACTGAATACTGGGGGATCATACTTCTTGAACCTCTCAAGTCTCTGCTACTCGTCCTCTGAAGCAGCTGACCCGTCCTCGGGCTGAACTGGCACTGAAGGCGATGCAAAAATAATCTCGGGAGCCTGCTCAACCTGCACTCGCTGCTCAGGAGTGCGGACGGCGGGAGTCTGTGCTCCTCCCCTAGCCTGGGATGTGGCTGCAACAAGGGGAAGCAACCCTGCTTGAGCCAAGGTGGTGTACATTCTCATGAACTGAGCCAAAGTCTATTGGAGAGCTGGAGTAGTAGTGGCAGTAGTAGGTGTGCCAGGTGCCTGGGATCTGGCTGGATCTGCTGGTGGTACCTGGGCGGTAGCTCGCACAGGTACTCTGGCTGCACCACATGCGCGTCCTCGACCTCTCCCCCGGCCCCGGCCTCTAATATCTGCAATAGGGGGCACGGGTGCCTGATCATCTTGAGTAGCACGTGTCTTCACCATCTATGAGGGAATAGAAGTCAGAAGTTTAGACTTGATGTTCAAAAATATCGCACGACAAGGAATTCAAATGAAATGAAGATTTTTCCTAAACAGTTACATAGCCTCTTGTATATAATTACAGACGTCTCCGTACCGATCAGCGAGACTCTATTAAACTGGCCTGTGTTTCGTGACTCCTATGAAGATAGAGCTCTGAAACCAACTTGTCACGACCCCAGTTCACCCTCCATGAATATGTCGTGATGGAACCTAATCCCTATAACTAGGTAAGCCTAACAATGCAGAAATACAACCTAACTTGCAGAAACATTTAATTAAAACTGAACATTTTAAAATAATAGCTGTAAATAAGGCCGCTCGGCCTATACAACTCAAAAGAAATGCGGAAGTATACAACACAATCCCAAAACCCGAAAACTCACGGGAACCACAAGCTAATAGAAATATCGTAAATGCTCTAATCTCCAGAATGTCTACATCAAAGTATGATAGAATCTAAACACTACAAATAGAATAAGGAAGGAGACTCTTCGGTCTGCCGACGCTGTAGATATACCTCAAAGTCTCCGTAGCTCTCCCCACCTTAATGATAGTATGCCTAGGTGGAGGAACCTGGATATGTACATGAAAAAAAAGACATGCGGAGAAGGGGCATGAGTACACCATAACGGTACTCAGTAAGTGCCAAGCCTAACCTCGGTTGGGTAGTGACGAGGAAGGTCAGGGCCCTACTGAGGTAAAATATAATAATAAATTAACAGTATGAAGGGAATGTAAGTAATAATGAGTACATCAGTGAGATAAGATAGGTCAACAAGGCAATAACAACTACACAAGGAAGAAAGTAAACACGAAATGTGTACAGCTCAATACCAGTGATAACAATGAGGATCTCCCAAGATACCGTTCTGTAGTCCTTTTTCTCATCTGTCTAGTGGATCTCCTGAGATACTGTCCCGTAGTCCATCACATATGTAAATCCGAAGGATCTCCCGGGATACCGTCCCCTAGTCCAACCATCAATATGTAGGGGGATCTATCGGGAATCTAACCCGCAGTCCCAAAGTAAAAGTGCAGGGGGATCTATCGGGAATCGAAACCGTAGTCCCAAAGTAAACAAACAAGGGGGAGCTACCGGAATACCACATTCGTAGTCCTAATATAAATGCGCAACCACAACCAGAAGATACACAGAAATGAAGTACAAAAGACAAGCAACAGGTAGTACTGGCCTAGCACGTTTCAAGTAGTACAGTCAAGGAAACTTAAGATATTAGGCAAGTTCAATCAACTAAACATGCTTTCCTAATCGGGCACATGTTATAATTGGAAGTAGAATAAAGTAAATACGAAAGAAACTCAATCTCAATACCTTAAGTAAAAATCGGATTTTCAACAATTGGCTCAAGTACGCGCTTGTAACCTCGCGTACAATGCACTCAAAATACCAAATAACAAATCCTAAGGGGAAAGGTCCCCCACACAAGGTTAGACAAGCCACTTACCTCGAACCGGCTCCAATATCAACTCGAAATCACACTTTTGCCATGAGTATCCGACTCCAAATGGCCCAAATCTATTAAATTCAATTACATATCGTACATAACATCTCAAGCAACTGATTCTACTATTAAATTCAAAGATAAGATGCAAAATTAGGTAAAATAACCAAAATGTCCTTTAGTCCAACGTCTCGGAATCGAATAACTTTTACATTTTCATAACCATCGTACTCGCACGAGTCTAAACATATAAAAATCTCCCAAATTGGAGGTCAAACACCCACTCAAAGCTCAATAGTTTATCGTATGAAGTTTTACCCAATTCGAATTGTTTTCCAAATTTTGATCCTTAATTGGAATTTTAATGATGGATTTAACTATATAATGATAAAATATAACTAGAAGGGATTAAAGAAATGTACCCAATAATCTCCTCTTAAAAACCCTCTCAAAATTGCCCTTCTCCGAGCTCAATTTGATTTTTCTATTTTTTGAAAACTAACCCTCGAAATCTCTATATCTGAACAGTGGTTTCCGCTACTGCTGACATGCGGTCCCGCTTTTGTAGAACATAAGCCGATCCTGTGGTTTTCACTTAAATGGCTAGGGACCACATCGGCGATAAAGGAGTCGCAGGTGCAAAAGCGCATCTGCGAGAGACATTCCGCTTCTTCGAAAACTAGAGGACCCTTGGGCTCCGCTTCTGCGGTGACTAAGCCATTTCTGCGGCTCCGCTTAGGCGGGAAAAGAACTGCTTCAGCGGTTTCTGAGGGAAAGGGGCAAAGCTACTTATGCGTCCATTTAAACGCTTCTGCAGCGCCGCATCTGCGGTTCCTAAGTCGCCGATGCAAAAATACCAGAAGCAGCAAAGACTGATATTTCCAAACTTCCAAAATCCTTCCGTCAACCATCCAAAATCATCTCGAGGCCCCCGGTACCTCAACCAAAAGCACCAATAACACCTAATACCCTATTCAAACTTGTACCAATCTTCAAAACACCTTACACAACGCCGGAAACCCAAATTAATCCATGATTTAAGCCTAAGAACTTCCATTTTTATCAAAATACGCTTTCAATCAAAAACCTAACCAAAACACGTCCGAATTCCCTGAAATTTGCACACACATCCAAATGTCATGACGGAGCTACTGCAACTTCCGGAATTCCAATCCAACCCTCGGATAAAAAACTCACTATCGGACCAGGAATTTCAAAAGTTCAAACTTCAGCATTTCTAGCCTAATAGAAATACCGTAAATGCTCTAATCTCTAGAATGTCTACATCAAAGCATGATAGAATCTAAACACTACAGATAGAATAAAGAAGGAAACTCTTCGGTCTGCGGACGCTGCAGATATACCTCGAATTCTCCGCAGCTCTCCCCGCCTCAATGATAGTATGCCTGGGTAGAGGAACCTGGATATGCACATGAAAAAAAAGACATGCGTAGAAGGGGCATGAGTACACCACAATGGTACTCAGTAAGTGCCAAGCCTAACCTCGGTTGGGTACTGACGAGGAAGGTCAGGGCCCTACTAAGGTAAAATATACTAATAAATTAATAGTATGAAGGGAATAGAAGTAATAATGAGCACAACAGTGAGATAAGACATGTCAACAAGGCAATAACAACAACACAAGGAACAAAGTAAACACGGAATGTGTACAATTCAATACCAGTGATAACAATGAGGATCTCCCAAGATACCGTTCTATAGTCCTTTTTCTCATCTTTCCAATGGATCTCCCGAGATACCCTCCTATAGTCCATCACATATGTAAATCCGAAGGATCTCCCGGGATATTGTCCCATAGTCCAACCATCAATATGTAGGGGGATCTATTGGGAATCTAACCCGCAGTCCCAAAGTAAAAGTGTAGGGGGATCTACCGGGAATCGAAACCATAGTCCCAAAGTAAACAAACAAGGGGGAGATACCGGAATCCCACATCCGTAGTCCCAATATAAATATGCAATCACAACCAGAAGATACATAGAAATGAAGTACAAAAGACAAGCAACATGTAGTACTGGTCTAGCATGCTTCACGTAGTACAGTCAAGGCAACTAAAGCAATTAGGCAAGTTAAATAAACTAAACATGCTTTCCTAATCTAGCGCAGGTTATAATTGGAAGTAGAATCAAGTAAATAAGAAAGAAACTCAATCTCAATATCTTAATTAAAAATCAGATTTTCAACAATTGGCTCAAGTACGCGCTCTTGACCTCGCGTACAAGGTACTCAAAATACCAAATAACAAATCCTAAGGAGAAAGGTCCCCCGCACAAGGTTAGACAAGCCACTTACCTCGAACCGGCTCCAATATCAACTCGAAATCACACTTTTTCCACGAGTATCCGACTCGAAATGGCCCAAATATATTCAATTCATTTACATATCGTAAATAACATCTCAAGCAACTGATTCTACTATTAGATTCAAAGATAAGACGTGAAATTAGGTAAAATAACCAAAATGCCCTTTAGGCCAACATCTCGGAATCAAATAACTTTTACATTTTCAGAACCCTCGTACTCTCACGAGTCTAACCATATATAAATCTCCCAAATCGGAGGTCAAACACCCACTCAAAACTCAATAGTTTAGTGTATGAAGTTTTATCAAATTGTTTCCCAAATTTTGATCATTAATTGGAATTTTAATGATGGATTTAACTATATAATGATGAAATATAACTAGAAGCGATTAAAGAAATGTTACCAAATAATCACCTCTTCAAAACCCTCTCAAAATCGCCCTTTTCCGAGCCCAATTTGATTTTTCTAACTTTTGAAAACTAACCCTCGAAATCTATATATCTAAAAAGTGGTTTCCGCTTCTGCGGACAAGGGGCCACATCTGCGGTCCCTCTTTTGCGGAACGTAAGCCGATCTTGTGGTTTTCACTTAAGTGGCCAGGGACCGCATCTGCGATAAAGGAGTCGCAGGTGCAAAAGCGCATCTGCGACATACATTCCGCTTCTGCGGAAACTAGAGGACCACTGGGCTCCGCTTCTGCGGTGACTAAGCCATTTGTGCAGCTCCGCTTATGCGGGAAAAGAACCGCTTCTGTGGTTTCTGAGGGAAAGGGGCAAAGCTACTTGTGCAGACATTTATCCGCTTTTGTGGCGCCGCAACTACAGTTCCCAAGCCGCCGATGCGAAAATACCAGAAGCAGCAAAGACTGATATTTCCAAACTTCCAAAATCCTTCCGCCAACCATCCGAAATCATCTCGAGGCCTCTGGGACCTCAACCAAAAGCACCAAACTTGTACCAATCTTCAAAACACCTTATACATTGCCGGAATTCCGAATTAATCCAAGATTTAAGCCTAAGAACTTCCATTTTTATCAAAATACTCTTTCGATCAAAAACCTAACCAAAACACGTCCGAATGACCTGAAATTTGCACGCACATCCCAAATATCATGACGGAGCTACTGCAACTTCTAGGATTCCAATCCGACCCTCGGATCAAAAACTCACCATAGGACCGGGAATTTAAAAAATTTAAACTTCGGCATTTCAAGCCTAAATGAGCTACGGACTTCCAAAATACATTTCGAACATGCTCCCAACCCCAAAATCGCCTAACAGAGCTAACATAACCATCAGATTTCCATTCCGAGGTTGTCTTCACACTGTTCCGATTACGGACCATTTTTAATACTTAAGCTCTCATTTAGGGATTAAGTGTGCCAAAACTCACTAAAACCCAACACCGAATGTCCCGGCAAACCAAAATAGCATAAATGAACTTAGAGGAAGCAGATAATAGGGGATTAGGGTGTTAATTATTAAGACGACCGGTCAGATTGTCACATGACCCTATGTGGGTTTCTTATGTATCACGCCCAGAAAGACGAGAATCAGGTATGGGTAGTTCGGGCAGATTGGATACGGGCGAGAAATTTAAGAAAATAACTAATTTAGAAAAAAAAAAATATTTTTTGTCTTTTACATGAAAAATATGAAACATATAAAATCTTTTTGGAATTTTTTTTTTGATTTTCTGATTTTTTGGAAAATGATGAAAAAGTGCGAAATCTTTTTTTTTTTTGAATTTTCAAACAAAAATATGACAGAAAATATAATCAGGCCCTACTCGCTTTATCCCCACACTTCATCCTCTTTTTTTTTCTTTTTTCATTCTCCCTCAATCATTATTGGTCCGTCAAATGACCATTTTACCCTTGAAGAAATGCAACATGTAGCACATAGGATGCATCAAGATGGTCTGTTATTTTGGGTACACCTGTCCTAGAGAGACCCAACCCAAGTGCACATGATGCAATAAAAGTTCCTACTAGGGATCCGGCGTGAAGAGGAGGGATTCATAACAATTTATATACAGTTCACCAATATAAAAGCGGTAAAAATCAACCCTTAGCACATTAGGCCCAAACATGTAGATAAAACCAGATAATAAATAAATTCAAATATAATAATTATTCTAAGCTCGAATTCTAAACCCTGAACCAGAAGTTCTAGGTTTTGTTCCCCAGCAGAGTCGCCAGAGCTGTCACACCTCCTTTTTACTACACCCCGCAAGGGTATAAATGGAGTTTTCCAATTAAAGTGACAATTGAAACGGGATATATTTTTTTAAATTCAAAGTCACCACTTGGGATAATTTATGGTGTCTCATGTCATCAGTTTGAATCCCGAATAGAGGAAAGATTGACTCTATTTTACAGTCCGCGAACACAAAAACCCGGGTAAGGAATTCTGTTAACCCGGGAAAAGGTGTTAGGCATTCCCGGGTTTCGTGGCTTTAGCACGGTCGCTCAACTGTTATTATTGTCTTATTATCTGATTTAAATACACGTTAGCCTATGGTAGATTTTAATTTGTCAACCACTTTTAATCATTTTAAGAAGATTCAACGCTATTTAAAACACGCCTAGGACCACGCCACATGAAATGCACCCGCGGTCCGCGACATATTTTATCAAACGTTGTTGAGATTTGGATTTGGGTCACATGAAATGCACATCCAAGCTTAGGAAATTAATTTCAAAATAGCGCGCCTAAAGAATCTACGTGCTTTCAAGTTAATAACAAGGTTTGCGAGGGCCATGAAAAATTCAACTAATGGCACACCTCGACTTCTAAAGAGTTAAAATTAATTATCCGAGGGCCATAGGTTATCTAATTTTGTTTATGGCACACTTCGAGTCTAATTTAAGGGGATGTTTGAACTACTCTTTTGAGGGACATAAATTATATGCTTTGTTGAAATGGCAAACCTCAATCTAATTATGAAGGGCAATAATTAATTAAAAAGGTCCAAGATGTTGGGTCTACTCTAAATATGGTTCAAATTATCCTTACTAGTTATAAGCCCATGATTGATAATACCAGGATTAAGATGCAAAAGTTGATATGGTAACGAATGTAGTAGTGCAACTGCAGAATATTGAAATCCCTAAGTTCCATCTTGCATTTTTAAACACGATGCACATGCATAGGAGCAGTATTTCAGTCATTATTTTAACTCGGAAAGAGGTGACCAGATAATCTAAGGAGATTGACACTTTAATACATAATTTTGCAACATTAGTGCCCCTATGAATCTACAACAGACAACAACTCAATAATATATTAAAAAAAGACATTGTATTACTTCTAAAGTAGCTTTCAGTCATGGTCAAACATTCATCCAAATAAATTGATGAAACAAAAATAACAGTAGCATTCAATTAAAGAGAGACGCATACGTAGAAATGAAACAAGAAAACAAGAAGATCTGGTATAAAGCATTTGACAATGAATTCTTTTTATTGTATGTTTGAGCTCTTGTACTATATTTCTTTACATGAGGAACACCCATAGATCTCAAACAGCTCCGAACTCATTCATTTAAGCACAGATCAAAAGCAAACTCCAATATCTAAACTAAAGAAAGCAAATCATAGCAAACGAACCACCAAATTAAGCGATTATCACATCGGACACACTAACCTAATAGAAGGATTATTCAAATATGGAGGTGATCCAAAATGGCCAACACCTTAAAAACTTTACAATCGCTGAAAATTCTTTAAGAATTGTCTAGATAGGAAGTTGACTAAGGACCTTTATCGACAACGGAATAGGAACCGCGACTAGAGATGCTGAACGAAACACCTATTGACCTCGACGCTCCACCGATGACTGAAATTGACAACTGCTGCTGCCGGAATTCCAAATTCGAACCCAAAATCGGCACGAATCGAGTACTGCGCCAGCAACCTCGATGAATCGAGTAGAAAGAAGTGCAAAAAATAACAGGGATTTTGGAGAACTTATTCACGAGTGAGCCTTCTAGCAGCTTAAGAGTCGCTGCTCCCTACTGTATCTATGTATGCCTATATTTGTGTGTGTTCCCGGCTGATTTGTGTTACCACTATTATATAGGTTTAGGTCTAAATGTGTATTTTGTGCTAATTACTCTTATGTCCTTAGGATCATTTTATTTATTTTTTGTTACAAACAAGAGTCTAGACGGGTCCCAGAGTTAGCTTAATGGGTATTGGGTATTGGACTTAATGAGCTTGGTCATTATGGGCTAGGTCCAAAAATTAGGCCTAAAAATGAGTTGGTCGAGCCCAAGTTTTATCCTTTCCCCGCGAATGAGACTAAAATACGATCTCATTAATTAATTTATCCTACTTAAGTAAAATAACCATTAAAATAAGACTAACCGTTAAAACAAAAAGTATTTTTGGTATTTTCAAGATTAAAAATGACTACAAAACATTAATAAAACTATTTTTTTCGTTTTCTTGCAATAAAATAAAGTAAAAGAGTAAAAAATAGTTAAAATAGCTATATTAGGGCTAAATTAAATATTTACATGCTAAAATATGAAAAATCTTGGGGAGGGTAAAAAATCACATGTCTACAAGAGTTGTGAACTTAGCTCTCGAAATGAGGATATGATTGTATGACCTATACTCTTTTGTTATCTTAAGGCCTGTCACCTCTAGTTTCTTTCCTCACTTGACTATAGACTCTGTACTACTATCATCTTGTTGATTTACTGCTGTCATCCAGTATTATATCTTACTCATAATGCTTCATTAACTTTCTTCTTATTTTTCGCTAACATTTATGTCTATCACTTTATTCTGAAAACTCGAACAAGACATTCTTTTTCTTTTAGCGACCCTTGCTCCATCCATTGGCTCTTTGGGTTGCCTAACATTCTTTCTACTAGGGATATGAGTCACATAAAGGTAATATTTATCCCTTCAAAAATTTCATTGCCTAACTTTGTAGTACTCATAACTAGTTGTACTATTCTAGAGTGCACCATCTGGGTGTCTCACAAAGAGATCTCTTCGCACCTTTGTAATATTCTTCGGAAATGTCAACTAACACAAACAATCCGTTTGCCATTTTGGGTTACTCTAATCCCAGTCGAATCCTGATATCCCGTCTTATCTTAAACTATATTTTCTAGCTCTCATAGAGCATAACTGAGATGGATGTGGCCTATTATACATACATCTGTTACTGTCGAAGTAAACTCAAAATGCTTATATCTCTTTTCCTAAATTGTAGGTAATGATTATCTTCACTAATTGGGTATATCATTCCCTTCTTCGTCTTGCTTCTTTTACTTGTTGAAACTTTTATCTATCTTCTGAATCTCTCATTGCTTTTCACCATATTGGTGGATAGGTATCCTCGCCTTAAGGCTCCTTATCAAGAATCTTATACACACATGATCTACTGAAGACCTTACATTTACTCATCATAAGTATAATGCAAAAATCGAGTTCCTCTGACTCAACTCTTCAATGGCTATATCTCTTACCAATCATCTTTCTAGATGTAGGTATCATCATATTATGAATAAGATAGAGTTTATGAAATTGAGTTCTTACAACTGAGCTTTACCACACGATCTAGAGTAAGAAAAAAGAGTGACAGTACTAAATGCTCTTTAGCCTCTTACTTATAAGTGTAGTGCGCTACACACCCATAAACAAGTCTCTACTAGACACGACTTTAAACTTCCTAGGATAGAACTACTCTGATACCACTTTTGTTACGACCCAAATCGATGGGCCGCGATGAGTACCAGGTGCCTTACTCAATCGAGTACCAATGTAACATATCTTTCTTATTTCATCAACATGGGTAAATGGTCCAGAAGGTCCTATAAGGTAACAAGAATAAAACATGAAAGAACACTTGACATAAAATGACCCAACCTGATAAACTGACTTATACATGTGACGTACGTGCCTATAAGGACAAAATAATCACTCGTACATTGAACATATGCCGACAAGTCCATATTATCTTTCATATATATGACATATGTCTACAATACTCTAAGAGTAAAAAAATTTCATAAGGCCAGGATAGGACCCCGACATACAAATCAATACATATCTAAATCATACTGACCATATAAGCAACTCCGGAGCAAATGGAGCACACCAACATCTTTCGCGGAGCTGATAGCCTACTTGGAGGATTCTCAACCTGTCTATCTGAACCTGCAGACATGACACCAGGGTCCCCAGGAAAAAAAGGACATAATGTAACGATGACTTGATATAGCGCTAGGTCTGTAAGAGCCCCTCCGGAGTCTGTACACCCACAGTGAGCGCGGGTACCCACCAAAATCGGACAAATTTTAGACAGTGGTAACAATGCCACTATAGGACGCGTCTTGGTCAGCTAATAATGACTGACCAGGAATAAAACCGTGCGGTCAGGTAACAATGACTGACCAGAGCGGACAAATTTTAGACAGTGGTAACAATGGCACCATAGGACGCGTCTTGGTCAGGTAACAATGACTGACAAGGAATAAAACTATGCGGTCAAGTAACAATGACTGACCAGAGAGGACAAATTTTAGACAGTGGTAACAATGGCACTGTAGGACGCGTTTTTGTCAGGTAACAATGACTGACTAGGAACAAAATCGTGCCCGAGGGGCTAGTACTATTCTATGTGATTGCCTGAGGGGCTGGTACTGTTCTATGTGATTGCCCGAGGTGCCGATACTATTATGAGACATTGTGCCGAATGGGCAAACATTTTTTTGGTTCTTATCTACACTAACTGCTTTGCATTCATTTGCTTAACTGTTTGAAAAGTTATTTTTAAAAGGAAGTTTGAGCTGAGTAAAGGTGTTTTTAAGAGATTTCACAACTTCATTGCTTTCTTAAATGGTTTTATACTGCTTCCATATAGCATGTTGATATGCTTTACATGATTTCTTACTGCTTAGTTGTTACTCACTGAGTTGGAGTACTCATTTTACTCCCTGCACCTTGTGTGGAGATGCAGGTATTTATACACCCGGTAACGAGTTTTGGCTGATTGGAGGCAGGGTTATCAGAGTTTTAGCGAAGTGGCTGTCAGCGTTCGCAGCACCGCTTTTCTCCCTTTTCATTCATCAGTCCTGTTTTGTATATTCCATACCTTGTAGTTGTACTTATACTCTAATAGATGCTCATGACTAGTGACACTGCAATATCGGGCTGTGTTGGGTTGGATTTCCGCATGTTATCTATACTTTTCGCTATTTGATATTATTAAACCATGTTCATACTATATTTGTGTTAACTTACTATTTTAAAGGACGAATTGAGTTAGACTGGATGGCCTTGTCTTCACGAGAGGCACCATCACGACCAAGTTCGGGATTTGGGTCGTGACAGAATTATAATCATGTTTATAAAAATTCACGATTTAATATATTATGGATATATCATCATTGGACAATTAGTAAGTGTCGAACTCGCCATCTCGTCTCTATTTCTTCGAGATTAGATGGGATACTCATTGGGCACACGTTGTTTTCATCTCATATTAAACTTTTGTGCATTTTTGTTGCACATGCATATGCATCTCTAGTGGCCTACTGGGCGTAGCAGCACGGATGACATGAAGACATATGTGATCTGCACTTCTCGAGGAGATCTGCATCCAGCAAACTCTCTTTCAGTTTTCTGTATTTATTTCTATCCAATATTGTATTCCGGGCGATTGTTGTATTATATTATTTCTTAGAAATCTCTCATGCACTTGTGACACCGGGTTCTGGGAGGATTTTTTGGATTATTAAATGTTATGTTTTATTAAAGACTTCGCAGTTATTCTTGTAAATTTTATTATTCATTATTTAATGTATAAAGAAAAATGATTTTAGGCAATACAAAGATTTGAAGTTAATTAAGTATTTTGGTTGGCTTGCCTGACAGCGGTGTTCGGTGCCACCACGACCCTCAGTGGATTTTATGTCGTGACAACATGGTATAAGAGCACTAGGTTCCTAGGGTCTCAAGAGCCATGAGCAAGTCTAGTGGAGTCTCGCGTATCGGTACGGATATGTTTGTACTTATCCTTGGGAGGCTGCAGGACTGTTAGGAGTACTTCCCTTCTTGATCCCTCATCGTGCGATTTGATTCCTTTGAGGCTCATGCCTTTGTTTCTTTCTTACTCAATCTTATGCGATGAAAAACGTTTGCTATTCATCGAGAATTGAAGAATTGTAATGATATTATGAATATGGTGCAAGATGTTTCTCCCCGTATAGTCGTCTGAGCTATTATCGTTGCCTTGTGGAAGGATATTTTATTATTTCAGCCCAGTAACGGTACGTCTGAGGGCTCTGAGGCTAGGCACAAGTTGCCATGATGCTTATGAACGATTGTTCTGCAGTAGTGATATGATGGTAGGATGTTGCCCACATGTCGGGGCAGTGAATGACTTGAAGGGAGGTTTACTCAGCGCATAATCTAGAGATTCAGTATTTTATTTACGTCAGGGGAAAGGCAATCGTGCTAAGAATGTGCAGATTTAGGATGGTAGAGTAATGAGACTTGGTACATGCGAGAGTGGTGGATCTTTCTTCTATGAGGGGATGTCGTTGTCCTAATTGAATGCACTAAGTTTGCCGGTGTTGCGATCTTCTTCAATTAGCCTTTCCAGAAAGCTATTTTGAAATAGTATCGGAAATGCGGCTGTTAGATATCGCAGGGTGCGGTAGTTGAGGGTTGAATTAGTGTTTCTAATGTCAGTGGTATGAGAAAGATGATCTTCTGAATGGTGTAAAGTTAGCAGCAATTGTGGGTTCAAGTGCCCCGAAGATAGATTTTATTAAGGCAATAGCTGAGCAGCAAAGGATGAGGAAAGATATGTGAGAGGTGTCAGGCAGTGGCTAAATTTTCTAGAAGGCCGAGTATAAGATGCCAAGGGTCGAGTAGTTGATTAAGGGTATGTGTTCCGCCAAAGTGGGAGAGTGACGGAGTTGCACATGGGCTATTATGCGGTAGGAGATTTCATATAATGGGAAGGAGCTGCTGGAAAAGAAGAAGCATACAACATAACATTGAATTGGGAGGATGTTGCGGCAAATTTAATTGATGTCGACGAGGGGTGAATGGACTTTTGCAACTAGAAAGTGAGCTCAGACTCAGGTGGGTTATTCCCTGTGAGCAGGTTAGCGATCGCATAGTTGGCGAAGCTTCTGTGAAGAATTTTAATGGTTATGCAGCAAAGAGATCGGTTGTGCAAATGTGGTTGATGATTCAGAGTATAAAAAGGGGGTTTTACAGAAACAATCCAAGAATTTAGGCGATTAATTGCGCAAGCTTATGTCAATAAGAGATAAGGAATCCCGGTGAGTTCTAGAGTTGTGTAATAGTGGCTTCAAGCTAAGTGGGAGAGTCACACTGCCTATGATTGGGTTGCATGGTTAACCACTTGCAAGGTTTTCTAGTTGTTAGCATATTTCTGGGTTATTTCGGCTACGATAAAAGAACATAAGGGATGATTTGAGCAAAGGAATTGTTAAAGGGTGCTATAGTTGGCCTTATTGGCTCATGTTCAGACTTGGGGAAGGACTTAAGACTTATTCCTTGTATGGACACGGGTTTCGAGGGGAGTGATTCCGTCGAGTGCCTCGTCGAGAGGGTATTCATGTGTTATAAGATTTATGGAGTGATTAAATTTGGGACCAAGTCAGAGTGGGTGGCTCTCAAAAACGGTCCTAATGGATTCAAAAAGAGGTAAAGTATGGTGCCTAATGATTTTAAGCCTATAAGTACAGTTAAGACTCAAGCTTTTGCAGCACCTTATGAGTGGAGGACCAGAATGTTCTATGGTGTTTTGACTTGCAGTGTAGCACTTGACAGAAACATGAGAAAGGACTCCGGATTCGTAGAAGGATTAGCAGAATGGCCATATCAGTTGAGGGTGCGAATGTGCGCACAAGGAAGGTATGAAATAGTTCATGGGATTTGAGACAACATGGTCTCACGGTTCCAGGTCACTCGAGGTGAGTGTGGATAGAGTGTGTTATATGTTGAAAGGAGTTAGTGTTATTACTAAGGCAATCAGGGTAAATCAAACGAAGATATATTGGTTAACCACAGTTGAGTTGGCGTATTGGTGGTAGAGGTCATTTCCTTCAGTGTGATCAAGTTATGCATGTGATTTGTGGCGCTACGTGTGAGGCTTGTTAGTCGTTGTAATTAATATTTTTCAGAAGCATTCTTCTGTTATGGCCTGTTATGTGTAGGCGGATCCCGGAAGGGCTATGGTGGCTTAGACCACTACTTAGAATTTTGCCTATACTATGGTTATGAGAATTTACCTGTGTGTTGCTATGGTTCTCCTGAAGTGTGTCAAGTGAAAAGCTTTTATTGGCACGTTGGATGCAGTGAGTGGTATGGAATTTTAAGTGAGGATCAAGGTTGCAGTTCGGTGCTCACAAGGATGTCATGATCTCAGATGAGCAGGAAAGGAGTTTCGATGTTTAAAGTGATTTGGTATTGTCATCAGTATCACCTGAGATCGGTGTTTTGTGAAAAAGGCTTTACATCCTGGTTAAGGATTCTTGATTGCTTTTCAGCGTTAGTACGACCGGTGATTTAGATGTGCGGACCCGTAATTTATTTCGAAAGGTTGTCGGAGCGTGTCCCACAGGAAGATTGTATAAGTGTGACATGTAGTCACTTGATTGATTAAAGATTTAAACCAAGTATGAGGATTGTGGTAATACATTAACTTGAGAATTTATGCCTGGAGGGCACTCTGTTTGTTGGGTTATGAACTGTGGAGGTTCGCTCCGGTTATGAGGGTGGTTCTTATATGTTATGAGAAAACGAGAGTTATTATGGACCTTTGAAAGGTTATTAGCCTAGTTGGGGTAATAATAAATCTTCTTGAGATCAGTGGATTGATTTAAATGTGAATAGGGGCTTTATATCAGGCTAGATGTGTTCATCTCAGCAATACGCTCCTTATGGAAGGGAGTCGGGGTGTTATTTCATTGTCACCTATTTCATGTAATGATGTATTTCATCGTGCGAGTTATGAGACGGCTTGGTGAATTTCTTATGTGTTGAGGTTCCGCATAGAGATGAGGTTATATGAGCAGGATGGCTCTTGAGATTCAAATCATATATCGCACTTCAGTTGTGCTCGAGTTTGTGGATTATAGTGTTATATGTCTCCCAAGGGAATGGTATTATACACTTAGCGTGTTTATGACTGATGTTCAGTATTTTGTTATAATGAGCAATTTAGCTCGATGTCCATCTCCTTATGTGATTTCCATGTGTGGATCGGGTGGCACACCGCTATGGGTATGTTATTTGGATCAGGTAGCATGCCGCCATCATTATGTTGTGTGGATCGGGTGGGACGCCGCCATGGTTATGATTGCTCGGACGTGGTTGAGCGCCGCAACAGTGTAATGTTTAGTACAATTCCCCATATCTGTTTATTGTGTTATGTTTCCTATTTTCTGAAGGAAGCTCATATTAGCTGTGCGCCTGCGTCGCATGTATGATTCGTGAGCGGGGTAATTGAATTTCTTTTTCAGAGTTCATTTTCCTTTTTGTATCGCATTCTAATTGGTAGTCTATTGTCACATTGTGGTATCATATGAGACTTTTGGTCATGTCGGGGTGACTTATTGCCTGAGCAGTTCGTACTGGGTGAGACGAGATTGTTGTATTTAGGATCAGTGCAATCTATTACGTGAAATATATTAAGGAGCAAAGATCATTAATTGATTCAGAATGAGGTAATGTTTCTTGTCAGAAGTATAGACTCAATGATTGGTTGACTCGGCAGTTGATTATGAATTTATGCACATCTCTTCCGTTGTGGCGGCATTGTAAGAGTTAAAGTAAGACCTGTGTATGTTATGGGGTAAAATGGGAGCATCAAATTAGTTGAGTTCTGACTAAGTTGATTAGAAAATGTTATTGTGGTCCGGTGAGTAAAGTGATGCTAGGTGTGAATTCAGCAAAGTTATGCAGCCATGTTTGGGTAGAGCGTGTAGTGATTGATATGGTAATCTTACGTTGGAAACAGGCCGGGCATAGAATTTCAGATGCTGGAATTGGGATCTAAGGATTATTTGCTTGAATAAAAGGGAATATCTTCAGAATTGATCGAGCTGATGTGCACAACTGAGTTGTGGTAGCACGAGAAGTTAAATAGTGATTTCAGACTAATTTAGTGTAGTTCTCAGCACGTTCGAAGACGAACGTATGTTTAAGTGGGAGAGAATGTAATGACCCCACCGATCGTTTTGAGATCTAGCACATTTTTCAGCAGTCTAAGGCCATGAACAAGTTCATTTCATGTATTATGACTAGTACGCATGGTCGGAATTAAGTTTCGGGAAGTTCAGAGTTGATTTGGAAAGAGAATTCTCATTTCGAAAGCTTAAAGTTGAAAGAATTAACTAGGATTAGAATTTTGAGTAAACAAGCTCGGAATCGGGATCTGAAGGTTCCAGCAGGTTCATATTATGATTTCAGACTTGGGCGTATGCCCGGATCGGGTTTTGGATGACCCGGGAGCGTTTTGGCGCCTATTGTGGAAAGTAGCATTTTGAAAGAAATTTCATAAGTTTGGGTTGAAGTACATTTCAGTGATATCGATTTCCATTTGGGATTCCGAGTCTAGGAGTAGCTCCGTATGGTGATTCTGGAGTTGGGAGCGCTATCGAAAGTTAATTCAGAGGTCCATAGGTCATTTTGAAGCCATTTGGCTAAAGATAGAAATTTGAAGGTTTTTAAGAAGTTTGACCGAAAGTGAACTTTTTGTCATCGGGGTCGGATTCCGATTCAAGAAGTTGGAGTAGGTCCATAATGTCAAATATGACTTGTGTGCAAAATTTGAAGTCAATCGGACGTGATTTGATAGGTTTCAATATCGAAAGTAGAAGTTTGATGTTCTAAAGTTCATAAAGCTTGAATTGGATGTTGATTCATGATTTTAGCATTGTTTGGTGTGATTTGAGGCCTCGATCAAGTCCGTGTTATGTTATGGAGTGGTTTGGTGTGATTGAACGGGGTCGCGAAGGACTCGGGTGTGTTTCGGGTTGTATCGCGCTCTTATTTGATATTTCGACGTCGTTTCTTTGGACATAAAGAGGTACAATATTAAGAAAATGAGCTCCAAATTACGTTTTTATTGAACCATTAGATCCTTATCGTAATTACGGAGCCATAGCAAAAAGAATCATCGAATTCGGACATCGTATGAGGAAGTTATGCTCATTTTTGTGTCGGGAAAACTGCTGCTTCTAGTATGGTCGCAATTGCGAACATAACCATCGCAATCGCGATGCCCAGTTCGCAATTGCAAACTTTTTGTCGCGAATGTGACCCTTTCCAGCCCTTCTTTGTTCGCAATTTCGAAGTCCTTCTTTGCTTTTGCGAGGGTTCGCAATTGCGAACTTTGGATCGCAAATCCGACATCTACGACTTGATTTTAGCTGTGTAACTCGAGTTTTTGCTTTCTTTTTATCATATTTTGAACCCTAGGTCCGAGAATGAGCGATTTTGAGAGTGGATTTTCGTATCAAATCATTGGGTAAGTTCCTCTAACTAATTTTCAATTATATTTTGTGATTATACCTTAGATTTAACATCAAAATTCATGAGAATGTAAAGGAAAATTTGGGGTTTTAAAGAAAAACCTAGAAAACTAGTATTCTTGGATTTTGACCACGATTTTGGGTATGGAATTTAGAGAAAATCATATATTTGAGTTCGTGAGACTATGGGTAATCTTTATCTTCAAAAAATTTCGTATTCCGGGAACGTTGGCCTGAGGGAATTTTTGTCAACTTTTCGATCGGGGTTAGGAATGTTTATAAATTGGGATGTAATGAATAATTAAGTATATATTAATAGATTGGTATAATTATTGGCTAGCTTTGGAGCTTCACTCATCGATTTGAGTCTTCGGAAGGGCGTGGAATGCCGGTTATGGAGCTTCAGAGCGAGGTGAGTCTCCTTTCTAACCTTGTAAGAGGTTGTCCTAATAGGTGAATTAATTGGTTATGTGCTCCTATTTGTGGGGGCTACGTACGCACGAGGTGACGAGAGTCTGTGCGTAGCTACTATTATGATATTGTCCAGGTAGTATAGGACCCAAAAGTATGCTATACTTGGATTAATGGTAAACTTATTGAGGTCGCGAGAGAGAGGTCGCGTTCGCGATGGGCAACTGGACAGGGCATTGCCTTCGCAATTGGGGGAACGCGAACGCGAAGGGAAAAGATGAGGGGTCCAGGAATTGTTATACGCGAACGCGTGAAGAGCCACACGAGCGCGATGAGGAAACAGGTGAAGTTACGCGTTCGCGAACTGTGGAATGCGAACGCGAAGAAGGAATTTTCGGTGGTCCTGAAATTGGCTTACGCGATCGCGAGAGTTGTGACGCAAACGCGAAGAAGGGAACCTGGGAATCATCGCGAACGCGAGCTGAAGGCTGCGAATGCGAAGAAGTGAATGCCTGTGCAAAAATTGCAGAAAATCTACTATCATCCTAAGTCCAAAACCATCCTGAACACCTCCGAAAACACTCTCGAGCGCTCGGGGCTCCTAACCAACCATAAACACTAACTCAACCCCATCATATGAACTTAACCGTGCGATCAAATCGCCAAAATAGCATAAAAAACGAATAATCAAACCTCAAAATCATCACTTTTTTCCATCAAACTTCATAAACTTTCATGTTTTTTATATTTAGGGCCGAAACACGTCAAATGACGTCCGATTTCAACCAAATTTCACAGGAAGCACTTAAACCACGTATAAGACTTGTACCGGGCACCGGAACAAAAATACGAGCCCGATACCAACACGTTATAATTCATTTTCACTTCAAATTTCTTTAAAATTTTCAGAAAACAATTTCTTTTAAAAATTCATTTCTCAGGCTCGGAAGCTCGGATTTCGATTCCGGGCATACGCCCGAGTCTCATATATATCTACGGACCCTCCGGGACCGTCAAATCATGGGTCCGGGTCTGGGTCTGGGTCCGTTTACCCAAAATGTTGACCAAAGTCAACTTTAATCATATTAATATCAAAATTCATCAATTTTTACACAGAATTCATATTTAGGCTTCCCCGCTACGTGCTCGGACTGCGCACACAAATCTAGGCAACTAAAAGTGAGGTTTTCCTGGCCTCGAAAGCGCGAAAAAGAGAGAAAACAGGTGATGACCCTTTGGGTCGTCACATTCTCCACCTCTAAAATAACCGTTCGTCTTCGAACGGACAAAAGAAAGAAGTAACTGAGTCGGGAAAAAGATGAGGATAACCGCTCCGCACATCAGACTCGGACTCCTAGGTCGATGCCTCAGGAGGCTTACCTCTCCATTGGACACACACTGAAGGAAAACTTTTCGACCTCAACTATCGAACCTGCCGGCCTAGAATAGCTACCAACTCCTCCTCATAAGACAGATCCTTGTCCAACTGGACAGTGCTGAAATCTAACACGTGGGCTGGATCGTCATGATACCTCCGAAGCATGGACACATAAATTACTGGATGTACGGGTGACAAGCTAGGCGGCAAGGCAAGTCTATAAGCCACATCTCCCACATGATCGAGAATCTCAAACGGACCAATAAACCGGGGGCTAATCTTGCTCTTCTTCCCAAATCTCATCACGCCCTTCATAGGTGACACTCGGAGCAATACCCGCTCACCAACCATGAAAGATACGTCCCAAACCTTACGATCTGTATAACTCTTTTGCCGCTACTGAGCCGAATGAAGCCTGTCCTGAATGATCTTGACCTTATCCAAGGCTTCCTGAACTAAATCTGTACCCAATAACCAAGCCTCTCCCGGCTCAAACTATCCAACCGGAGACCAACATCGCCTACCATACAACGCCTCATATGGGGCTATCTGAATGATGGACTGGTAGCTGTTGTTGTAGGCAAACTCTGCTAAAGGCAAGAACTAATCCCACAAACCTCTAAAGTCGATAATACAAGCCCGTAGCATATACTCCAAAATCTGAATAGTTCGCTCGCACTGACCGTCCGTCTGAGGATGAAATGTTGTGCTCAACTCAACTCGTGTTCCCAAATCTCGCTGAACTGCACCCCAGAAACACGAGGTAAACTGCGTACCCCGATCTGAAAATGATAGATACCGGCACACCACGAAGGGAGCAATCTCTCGAATATAAATCTTAGCTAACCTCTCAGATGAATAGGAGACTATCACATGAATGAAATGTGCTGACTTGGTCAGCCTATCAACAATAACCCATATCGCATCGAACTTCTTCCGAGTCAACGGAAGTCCGGTAACAAAATCCATGGTAATCCTCTCCCACTTCCACTCGGGAAGCTCAATCCTCTGAAACAGTCCACCATGCCTCTGATGCTCATACTTAACCTGCTGACAGTTCAAACAACGAGCCACCTATGCAACAATATCCTTCTTCATCATACGCCATAAATAATGTTGCCGCAAGTCCTAATACATCTTCGCGGCGCCCAGGTGAACATAATACCGGGAACTATGGGCCTCCGCTAAGATCAACTTTCGAATCCCATCGACATTGGGCACACAAAATTGCCCCTGCAATCTCAAAACACCATCGCTATCTAAGGTCACCTTCGTGGCACCTCCACGCTGCACCGTGTCTCTCAGGACACACAAATGGGGATTATCAAATCGATGATGGATACGCTCTAACAATTAAGAACGAGCAACCGTGCAGGATAACACTCCACTAGGCTCAGAAATATCTAACCTCACAAATCGATTGGCGAAGGCCTGAATATCCAAAGCAAGCGGCCTCTGGCTGACCAGAATATAAACAAGACTACCCATGCTGGCGGACTTCCTACTCAATGCATCGGCCACCACATTAGCTTTCCCCGGGTGATACAAAATAGCAACATCATAATCTTTTAATAACTCCAACCATATCCTCTGCCTCAAATTCAACTCCTTTTGCTTGAACAAGTACTGAAGACTCTTGTGATCAGTGTACACCTCAGACGTCACACCATATAGATAATGCCTCCAAATCTTCAAGGAATGAACAATGGCTGCCAACTCTAGATCATGAACCGGATAATTCTTCTCGTGGATCTTCAACTGCCTCGAAGCATAGGCAATGACTCTGCCATCCTGCATATATACTGCACCAAGCCCAATACGGGAAGCATCACAATAGACTGTATAAGGCCCTGAACCTGAGGGAAAAACCAATACCGGTGTTGTAGTCAGAGCTGTCTTGAGCTTCTGAAAGCTCGCCTCACACTGATCTGACCATCTGAACTGGGCACCCTTCTGGGTCAATCTGGTCATCGGGGCTGCAATAGATGAAAACCCCTCCACGAATCGATGATAGTAGCCTGCTAACCCCAAGAAACTCTGTATCTCTGTAGCTGATGCTGGTCGAGGCCAGTTCTTTACTTCCTCAATCTTCTTCAGGTCCACCTGAATACCCTCTACTGATACAACGTGACCTAGAAATGCAACCGAACTCAACCAGAACTCACACTTTGAGAACTTAGCATATAACTGACTATCCTTCAGAGTCTGAAGAACCACTCTGAGGTGCTGCTTGTGCTCCTCCTGGTTACGGGAGTATATCAGAATATCATCAATGAAGACTATCATGAAAAAGTCCAAATAAGGCCTGAACACTCAGTTCATCAACTCCATGAATGCTGTTGGGGCATTGATCAACCCAAATGATATGACCAAAAACTCATAATGCCCAAACCGAGTGCGGAATGTTGTCTTAGGGACATCGGATGCCCTAATCCTCAATTGGTGGTAGCTAGATCGCAAGTCTATCTTTGAAAACACATTCGCACCCTGAAGCTGGTCGAACAAATCGTCAATCCTCGGCAGTGGATACTTGTTCTTTATTGTCACTTTGTTCAATTGCCGGTAATCAATGCACATCCTTATAGAACCATCCTTTTTCTTCACAAATAACACTGGCGCACCCCAAGGCGAAATACTGGTAATCCTGCAACTGATCCTTTAACACTTTTTACTCTGGCAGTTCCATGAGATACGGCGGAATGGAAATGGGCTGAGTGCCCGGAGCCAGATCAATACAGAAATCAATATCACTGTCAGGCGGCATACCCGGCAGGTTTGAAGGGAAGACCTCGGGGAACTCCCAAACATTAGAAACAGAATCAAAAGAAGGGACCTCTGCGCTGGAATCACAAACATACACCAGATAAGCTAAACAATCCTTCTCGACCATGCGTCGAGCCTTCATATATGAAACAACTCTGCGAGTGGTATACCCTAGGGTCCTTCTCCACTCCAAATGGGACAAATCTAGCAAAGCCAAGGTCACGGTCTTGGCGTGACAATCCAAGATAGCATGATACGGGGATAACCAATCCATCCCTAATATAACGTCAAAATCCACCATGTCTAAGAGAAATAAATCAACACGGGTCTCAAGACCCTCAAACACTACCACACAAGAACGATGCACTCGGTCGACCACTATAGAATCGTCCACCGGTGTAGATACATAAATAGGAATATCCAAAGCATCACTAGGCATGACCAAGTATGGTGCAAAATAGGATGACACATACAAATACGTAGACCCAGGGTAAAATAGCACTTAAGCATCCCTATCATAGACCAGAATAGTACTTGTAATAACTGCATCTGAAGACTCAATCTCTGGCCTGGTTGGAAGAGCATAACACCGGGGCTGGGCCCCACCTCCCTGAACCATATCTCTAGAACGGTCGGCTGCTGACTAGCCTCTACCTCTGGCGGTCGAGCTCCACCTCTATGATCTCTACCTCCACCTCTATGACCTTTACCCCCGCCTCTAGCTAGCTGGGCGGCCTTTGGATCACCTGGTGCCTGAATTATGAGGCGAGGATCCTGCTGCTTGGAACTACCTGAAGCTCGAGGGCAAAATCTGACAATGTGACTCGGGAAACCACAACCGTAACAAGCCCTCGGCTGCTGAGACTGCTGACCATGTCGACCTGAATGTCCACCCCGAAAACTCTAAATGGGTGGGTAACTAATGGGTGCTGATGGGGAACTGTGAAGCAGCTGATCAGAATAATGCGGTTGAGAACCACGACTATCTGAAGTACCATGAGAAACCTGAAGAGCTGACTGAAAGGGCCTCGGAGGATGGCCTCTACCATAAGAATCTCTACCTCCAGACGACGTAGCACTGAACCTATCCGTATGACGGTGACTCTTATCTGACCCCTGACCACCTCCCCATGCAAGAGCCATCTTAACTCTATGGGTCGCATTGGCCACCTCCTGAAAATAAATCTCACTCCCGGCTCCCATAACCATCTGGAGACGGATCGGCTGAATACATCCATCAATAAGCCTCCGCACCCTCTCTCTCTTGGTGGGGAGTATAACAATAGCATGTCATGCTAGATAACTGAACCGGGTCTCATACTGAGTGACTGTCATAGAGCCCTGTTGGAGGCGCTCGAACTGCCTGCAAAGAGCCTCTCGCTGAGTAACCGGGAGAAACTTCTCCAAAAATAACTCTGCAAACTGGTCCCAAGTCGGAGATGGTGACCCTATTGGCCTATTTAAACAATAGTCCCTCCACCAAGTCTTGGTGGTTCCAGATAGACGAAAGGTGGCGAAGTGGACCCCATTGGTTTCCACAATACCCATAGTCCGAAGAACCTTATGGCAACTATATAAGAAATCCCAGGGGTCCTCCAAAGAAGCACCGCTGAATGTGGTGGTGAAGAGCTTAGTGAGCCCATCCAGCATCCAAAAAGCATCTGCGGACATAGCCGCTACATAGCCGGTCTGAGTCACAATGCTCGGGTAAACTGCCACAGCTGGCTGAACCACTGGAACCTGAGCCTGGGGAGCTACCTGCTCCAGAGTACGTGTAGCAGGAGTCTGAACTCCTCCTCCAGCCTAAGCAGTGGCTGGTGCTACTGGAAGCAAACCCGCTCGAGAGACGCTCTCCATAAAGCCTACCAACCTGACCAAAGCGTCCTGAAGAACTGGGGTGGCTATAACTCCCTCTGGGACCTGAGCTGGGCCTATCGAAGCTGCTGGGGCTAGAACCTCCTCGTCATAATCAACATGAGGCTCCACCTCTGGGGCTGAGCTCTGCCCCTGCCTCGGCCTCTGGCACGGCCTCGCCCTCACCCTCTACCCCTCGTAGGAGCTGCTACTGGGGGCTCGGGCTACTGCGCGGTAGAAGAGGAAGCACATGTTCTCGCTATTTGCGAAAGAACAGAGTAGAAAGACAATCGGTATGGAGAAAAAGGATCGCACGACAAGAAAGAACAAAAGTGAAATTTTCCTAACTATGTAGCCTATGGGGGATAAATATAGATGTCTCCGTACCGATCCCTCGGACTCTACTAAGTTTGTCCGTGAGTCGTGAGACCTATGTAACCTAGTTCTCTGATACCAACTTGTCACAACCCGGGTTTCCCACCCTCTGGAGTCGTGATGGCGCCTACTAGTAGGAGCTAGGCAAGCCAAATTAATATACATCTTTTGGAAATTATCGATCATTTAATAAAATCAAGTCATAATATGATAAAGCGGAAATCTCAATATATAATTAACTGAAAGAAATGCGAAAGTTTAACAGAATCCTCTACCTAAGAACTGGAGTCACAAACTCACGAACGTCTAGAGAATGCGAAATACAATGTCTGAATAAAAACATAGTTATGTTTGTTCCGGTACAAAGGACAACAAACTAAAGTAAGGATAAAAGAGATTCCGGGCCATGCGGACGCCAGCAAGTTTACCTCGGGATCTCTAAACTGAAGTCATCTCCCAAAACTCCTACTGTTGTCCAAAAGCTGCTCCGGCTTCATGATCTATGCAAAAATATGCACAGAGTGTAGCATCAGCACAACCGACCCCATATGCTGGTAAGTGCCTGGTCTAACCCCGGCTAGTAGTGAGGAGGCTAGACCGGACTACCAAACAAACCTGTGCAATTCAATACATATATTTGCAATAGAAAAGAATACATAAATTAACCGGTCAAGAGGGAGGGGAGCATGCTGTAGGGGTTGTAAAAGTTTAGAATACAAAATCAATAAATAAGGAATGAAACAGTACAACTACAATGTCAATGAGAGTAGGAAAACAACAGCTGCACGACACCATCCTTCGTGCTTTTACTCTCATTCTCACCAAAACAATCATATAAAGTGCACGACATCAACCTTCGTGCTTTCCTTCACATAAACACTCATATAATGGCACGGGATGACCCTTCGTGCCTTAGTAATCAAAACATGGCACGGAATGTTCCTTCGCGCATTAATAATCAAAACATGGCACATAATGTTCCTTCGTGCATTAGTAATCAAAACATGGCACGGCATGTTCCTTCGTGCATTAATAATCAAAACATGACACGGAATGTTCCTTCGTGCATTAGTAATCAAAACATGGCACGGAATGTTCCTTCGTGCATTAACATATCCTCAACACAAATCGTGCACAATATCAACCTTCGTGCTTTATCACTCTTCCTCACCCAAGCAACAATCACAACCAATGGGGCGAGGGGATAGACATACAGTAATAGAAGTCCCGGCAAGGGAAACACAGGTAAACAGTTAAATCTAGGCAAGGGAATAACAAGAATAACTTTCACATCCCGGCAAGGGATATAATCATTATACGAATACAGCCCGGCAAGGGAATAATCACATTTCTTTCTCTTTCTTTCATTTCTTACTCAAATAATTACTTTATCATTCGAGCCAACACTCCAAAGAGTTCACAAATCATAGTTCTTTCTCATACTCTTCACATTATATAGAAATCATTAATTACACAAGAAAGAGTCACAACAAAACTTGAATAAGCACAAATAATGACTCACGGTCATGCTAGACACCAGTGTATAGATACTCGTCACCATGCCTATACACCGTACTCGACAATTAGCAATTAGCAAACTATACTCTAATCCTATTCCCTCCAGCCAAAGTTAGATCAAACACTTACCTCAACTCCCACGGCTAAATCAATCCACAACGACCGCTTTCCCTCTCGAATTCGGCTCCAACTCAATCAAATCTATGAAATAACAACTTTATAATATAAATAATAGTTAAACAAATCAAACCCAATGCCTAGATATAGATTTCTAAGCTTTCTTCCCAAAAATTCCAAAATCGCCCCCGTGCCCGCTTGGTCAAAACACGAGGTTCGAACCAATTCCATATCACCCATTCCACCACGAGCCCGAATATACAATTGATTTTCAAATTCGACCCCAAAATAAGGTCTAAGTTGAAGACAATCGAAAAGCCTTAACTCTACCCAATTCCCCTAATTTCCACCCCAATCCATGGGATTTAAGCTTAGAAATTCACTAATTAATGAAGAAAAATGAAGGAAATAAGTGAGGATTTACTAACCCAAGTGGTCTTGAAGAATGGGAGCTCCAATAAACTCCTAGAGCTTGAGGAAGAAGAGAGCTCGTGTGAATTTTGAGTGAAACCCGTATGTTTTGATTCTGAAAACTTAAAAATATAACTGGGCGAATTTGCCCTAAGCGTTCGCGAGAGAGAGGTTCCGTTCGCAATGGGCAACTGGACAGGGCATCGCGTTCGCGATTGGGGGAACACGAACGCGAAGGGGAAATCTGAAGGGTCCAAGAATTGTAATACGCGAACACGATCAGGAAACTGGTGAAGTTACGCATTCGCGAATTGTGGAATGCGAACGCGAAGAAGGAATTTCTGGGGGTACTGAAATTGGCTAACGCGATCGCGAGAGTTGTGACACGAACACGAAGAAGGGAACCTGGGAAGCATCATGAACGCGAGCTGAAGGCCGCGAACGCGAAGAAGGGAATGCCTGTGCAAAAATTGCAGAAAATCTGCTATCATCCTAAGTCCAAAACCATCCCGAACACCTCCGAAAATACTCATGAGCCCTCGGGGCTCCTAACCAACCACATACACTAACTCAACCCCATCCTACGAACTTAACCATGCGATCAAATCGCCAAAATAACATAAAAAATGAGTAATAAAACCTCAAAATCATTACTTTTTTTCATCAAACTTCTTAAACTTTCATATTTTTTGATATTTAGGTCCGAAAAACGTCAAATGACGTCTGATTTCAACAAAAGTTCACAAGAAGTGCTTAAACCACATATAAGACCTGTACCGGGCGCCGGAACCAAAAAACGGGCCCGATACCAACATGTTATAATTCATTTTCACTTCAAATTTCTTTAAAAATGTAGAAAATAATTTCTTTTAAAAATTTATTTCTAAGGCTCGGTACCTCGGATTTCGATTCCGGGCATACGCCCGAGTCCCATATATTTTTACGGACCCTCGGGACCGTCAAATCACGGGTTTGGGTCCGTTTACCCAAAATATTTACCAAAGTCAACTTTAATTATATTAATATAAAAATTCATCAATTTTTAGACAGAATTTATATTTAAGCTTTCCCGCTACGCGCCCGGACTGCGCACGCAAATCGAAGCAACTAAAAGTGAGGTTTTCAAGGCCTCGGAAGCACAGAAAAGAGAGAAAACAGGTGATAACCCTTTGGGTCATCACAGGATCATGCCAAAAGGAAAGAATGGATAGCCTTAACGTATACTTGAGCCGGTTCTCTTGACATTATTTCTAACACACGTAATTTGTGACAACATGTAATGGCGGATCAAAGTAGAAAAAAATCCATATGATATTCTTGAAAAAGATTGCACTGTACTCTGTTTTAGAATCGCCATATCCCGTTGCTATAACATTACATAGTCTCGTATGATTTTTGTAGCTAAATTCACGTTGCTAACATGTTGAATGAGTTGCTGAAGCTTTATTGTCATTGTAGAGATTCAAAAAATGAATTAGAAAGGTTCTCTTAACCTTTGGGAGTGAGCCCCCCTTTGTGCCTCAGTTGGTCAATGATTTCTCCAAATTTTTCCACCTTTCATGTGAAAGTAAGAGTCATTACATGGGTCTTGATCAAGACTACTTGGGCTGCCACGTTGGGATGGTATTACCTTTAATATCATCCACCAAACACCTAATTACATGGTAATCTACCACTAAAAATTAATAATTATCCAATTATTCACATAATTAAAAATTATCACAAATTACTTAAAATACTACTCAGTTTTAACGCACCTTATACACCTTACTATCATGGTCATGTGGTACCTTGTATGGCACTAGTCCATAAATATCGGGTATTTTAGCTTGGGCCGTATTTAATCCCAAAATGTCAAACTTCGACAAAAAATCATTTTCTTCGACTTGCTTACCCTCTCACCTTCACAAATTTACTCATCATTTGATTGAAGTAGCATAATGTTTATAATCTCCAAATAATCGTGTCCGTGAACTGAGGTCAATTAACTTACGATAATTTCATGTATAATAGTACAAGGTGTAACATCGTCGTAATACAATACTGCGGAGCATAATATCGATGTAATACCGAAGGGCATAACATCATCGTAATATAATATTGCGGGGCATAAGACCGACGTATTACTTTATGGTGTAACAGTTTCATGCCCGCAGGCGCAGGTAGACAAGCAGATGGTCCCCCTTCTTAAGATCCTTGATTAGCAAGAGTTGGTGTGCTCCATTTGATCCGGGGTTGCTTTGGAATTTGGTACGATAGGTTTGTTTACATATATGGGTATGATGGGGCCAAGTCTCGTCCTTGTAAAGTTGTATATTCTGTTATAGGTCTCTACACAGTCATGTATGGTTGGATATTATGTGGCCTTGTGAGCTTCCAGTTTTGGATATGTAGTTCTGTCATGACCCAAACTGATGGGCTGCAATGGTACCCGGTACCTTACTCAATCGACTACCTACGTAATGTATCTTCGTATCATACTATCGTAGGTAAATGAACCAGAGAGGCTATCGTGAGATAAGTATAATAAAACATAGGGAAATACTCGACATTGGATGATCCAACATACAATCCAAACTTAAACATATGACATACGGGCCTATAAGGCCAAAACAATCATTCGTACACTGAACATAGGCCGACAAAGCAATAGAATATTTCATATACATGACATATGTCTACAAGCCTCTACGATTACTTAAACTTCATAATTCGAGACAGGGCCTCGACATACCGATCAATACACGTCTAACTAATACTAGCCAAATAAGCAACTCCGGAGCAAATGGAGAGCACCAACATCTTTCCTTGAGCTGATAGCCTACTTGGAGGACTCTCAACCTGTCTATCGGGACCTGCGGGCATTAAATGCAGCATTCCCAGGCAAAAGGGAGGCCAATAAAAATAATATACCGAGTATGTAAGGAATGAAAATTAGTAAACAATAGACCTAAGAGAAACATGGAGTTAAAACTCAACATGTATATCTGAATAGCTCTATAAATCGTTTAATATTATAATGTCATGTATATGCGTATAATTGACATACCATGCATGGGTGTATGCGTTCATAATATCATCAAGCCTCTGAGGGCATTTCATCATACTGTAGGCAAATCATCAATGTATACTAGCTGATCAGGTGGTAATGCGTATATAACGTCGTAACCTTTTCCCATATCCTATAAACATACATACATACATACATACATACATACATACATACATATATACATATATATATATATATATATATATATATATATATATATATATATATATATATATATATATATATATATATATATATATATAGAAATATGTGTGTGTGTATATATAACGTCATCTGGTCATGGGTCAATGTACATGTATAAATGAATGAAATGCATGAAAATATTTTAATAATCTCAACATTCTCTTTAGATAAATTTTATCAACTGCATATTATTCTGAGACCTATGAACAGAAGATATAATATATGTCACATGGGTAATCCAGAGCATAGAGACCCCTAGTATTTCTATTAATAGAGTCGTTTGTGAAAGTTGTGTGGTTGCTCGTTTCTTTTTCTATCATTTGGATCATGCCAAAAAGAAAGAAGGGATAGACTTAACATACCTGAGACGATTCTATTGACAATCCTTCCAACACACGTCAATTGTGACAAACGTAATAGCGGATCGAAATAGGAAAAAATCCGTAAGATATTCTTGAAAAAAATTGTACCGTACTCCTTTAAAATTGTAAAATCACACGTTGCTATGGTGCTAAGTAATGTCGTTGGAATTATTTTGTTTCGGATTCTTGTCCGTTGAAGCCAAAGTAATCATTGAAATTGTTCTTGTTGGATTGAAATTAACTTTCGTTTTTTTAAATGTTGGAAGAAAGCTATAAGATCACCTTATATTATTTTAAGGCCAAACTTCAGATATACTTGCTTAAGTGTCATATCTATGAAACTTAAATGACCAACTTTCATTCTAAGCTATGAGTCATTTAATTTGAATGGGGGCTGCCACCTCATGCCCTTCAATCTTTATCCAATATATCCCTAATTAATTAGGTTCTCATTACAATAAATAACCATATAATTAAGAATTATCCCAACTTACTTAAACTACTATTTATTTTTAACATACCTTGTACACCTTACTATCATGGTCACGTAGTGCCTTGTATGTCACAAATCCAACTAGGTATTATTGTCCGGACCGTATTTTATCCTAAATCAACAACCTTCGATAAAACTCATTTTCTTCAATTCGTTTACCCTTTATCTTTCACGGCACTTACTTATTGCTTGTTATAAATGGCATAATATTTATAATCCCAAAATATTCTCATTCCCGACCTTACGTCGATTAACTTACGATGAAACTTTAACGTACAAAAAAATACGGGTTGTAACATCTTATTTTCAAGATCTCATCAATTTATTTATGGCATACTTTCACGTATGAAAATATGAGATATAACAAGTTGTCTATAACAGCCTTGTCAGCTCGCCAACATATTTCGCACGTATATGTATATATGTCTTTTGGACAGATTTTTCTGACGCATGTTATGCTCCTAATTCAGCAGATTAAATTCATGTTCATATATTATGCTGAAGGTTGTTCGACAAGTAGAACTCGGGCACTCGTCGCGGCCCATCGGTTTGGATCATGACATTAGACTTACCTAATCCTTGAGATTAGGTGTAATCACGTCACCCATCGAAGGAAAATTTGGATCGTGACATTATGGGTTCTTATTATGCAGAGCCATTAGGTCGAAGTTCATTCCAGAGTCATCGCCGCATATATTAAAGGAAAAGAAAAAAGAAGAATGAGTAATAAACAAGACAAAGCTATGAACAAAATAAAAACACAAGCGATACGATTAGATGGATCCAATATTAGACATGCAAACATAAAATTTGCACTCTATTCACTAGTGGAAATAACAGTCCTTATTTATGAGTAAGCAGCTGGCCAAAAAGGTTAATAGCTGATGCTTAGTAGTAATAATTAAGCACTAGCATCTAAGGTGATAGCTAGGATAGCTCGTTCACTATAAATTGCGATTAAGATCAAGTAGAAAGCGAGTAGGACCTAAGTTGACACCAGGTCGAAGGCCGAGACTTCCAATAATGGTATTTACAAGAGGATCCAACACCAAGGAAAACACTCCCGATCCATTTGTTGTTGAACTTGATACCACATTTCGTGCTCCACACTGCAATTGCACTGATGCGTCTGCAAAGTTAAAAGATGTTAATATTATTTACGCAATTAGATCAACTTTGCATTTTAGGAGACATATATATTGAAGACATAATTAATTATGTAAATGAAAGGATATTATCTCACACTATTTAGACCTTTAGATGAAATGATCATACAGTTCAACATGCAAAAAGCTTCTTATGATGGGCCAATATGCATCTTACTGACTGCTAGTGTAGGATTCATTCGCCTCAAGTTACTCTATATTTATACCATCCTCACCCATATGTTATGAAAGGAATAATGAATGCAGTGTTATTTATCTTAGACTTCAAATCATGAGCCTACATTTTAGTTATTCTTTGATGAACCGATAGTGTATGTACGCTCATATGTCATAGGCTAATAAGGCCACTTACGATTTCTATCATAGGCTTTGCCGCTTTAGTGTATATTAGGGAACTCTCCCTAATATATATATATATATATATATTGTCACAACCCAATTCCTTCCTCCGTGAACTGTTGTGACGGCACCTAGCCTCTATCACTAGGTAAGCCTAGCACATTGCGGAAATAAAAACAAAAGCATGAATATTAACTATTGGCAATGGAACTATCCATTAAGCAACTCAATGCCACTCGGCATATACAGTTAACACTTCAGGAAAAGTATCAAACAACACCAAAAACCCGAAAACTCGCAAGTCACAAGCTACTAAGATGTTCTAAAGTGTTCTATACATCATCTCTACAAAAAGAACGAGATATGAACATAAAGGGATAGAGGGGGATTCCGAGGATCTGGGGGCGCGGGCAGATGTACCTTGAAGTCTCCAACAGGCAGCAATGGCTGCAACAAGTGATGAGGCTGGTACGATGAACCTGGATCTAACACAAAAAATATGTACAGGAAAGGGCATGAGTACACCACAACGGTACCCAATAAGTAGCAAGCTTAACCTCTATCGAGTAGTAACGACGTTAGGTCAAGGCCCTACTTTTTTATATAAAATAAGATAAAATAGTAAGAATTATCACAATAAAGTCAAACACTAATAGTTAACAAAATGTAATCACAGAAAATTACAACTCAGTCCACACAGATAGCAACAGGGGATCTCCCGAAATACAGTCCCGTAGTCCCAAACGTAAATATGCAAGGGGATCTGCCGGAATACCATTTTATAGTCCCAAAGTAAATATATCCAGTACAGGGGATCTCCCTTGACAGCGTCCCGTAGTCCCAAATGTAAATGTGCAGGGGAACTCCCGGAATATCGTTCTATAGTCTCAAAGTAAACATACAGGCCAATCAATGTAAATAACAGTTACAATAGGAAATTCTACAGTTTAGAATAAATTCATATCAAAGAAGATAGGAAATTCTTACTCTAAACATGCTGCACAGAGTCTAGGCAGGCAGTCAAGGCAGTTAAACAGTTAAGGCACGTAAGCATGCTTTCCTAAGTTAAACAGGATGGCTACATATACTAGTATTGCTGAATTAAAGGAAAACATAGATAATTACTTAATGAAAATGGAGTTTTTTCCCAACAATTAGCATGTGTACGTACTCATCACCCCACGCACGACATTTATATAACAACAATACCAAGTCCCAAGAGTAGTTCCCCCATACAAGTTTAGGCAAGCCACTTACCTCGAACCCATCTAAATCAATCTGAAATCATGCTCTTGCCACGAGTATCCAACTCCGAGTGGCTCAAATCTAATCAAATCAATTACATAACGTAAATAAAGCTACAAGAAACTAATTTAGCTAATGAATTCAAAGCTAAGGCAAGAAAATAGGAAAACACCCAAAAGTCCTTACTGGGCTCACGTCTCGGAATCGGGTAAAATCACATCAAACAACGCTAAAACCACGAATCACCCTCCAATCGAAACTTAATGAAATTGAAATCTTAAAATTCTACAACCGATGCCGAAACCAAATAAACCATGTCCGATTGACCTCAAATTTTGCACACAAGTCATATTCACCACTATGGACCTATTCTAACTTCCGGAATGACAACGATATAAAAAATTCCACTATCAGCCCAAAAATCCAAAAATTCGTCATCGTTTCAGACCTAAATGCTATAGACCTTAAAAACACAATCCAGACACGCTCCTAAGCCCAAAATCATCCAACGGAGCTAACAAAATCGGCAGAATTCCATTCCCGAGCCGTCTTCACACTGCTCTGACTACGATTCAAATTCTAAGACTTAGATTGTCATTTAGGGACTAAGTGTCCCAAAACACTCCGAAACTCAAAATGAATCATCTCGGCAAATCACAATAGCAGAAAAAGACACGGGGGGAGCAGTTAACAGGGGATCGAGGCATGAATTCTCAAAACGATCGGCCGGGTCATTAGATACACAGACACACACACACACACACACAAAAAAAAAATGAATCATCCCGGCAAATCACAATAGCAGAAAAAGACACGGGGGGAGCAGTTAATAGGGGATCGAGGCATGAATTCTCAAAACGATCGGTCGGGTCATTAGACACACACACACACAACACACACGCACACACACACACACATATATATATATATAAACATAAATACAGTATCGGTTTATAAAAATAACCTTATAATATCAAATGTAATAATTCACAATAAAAGGACGTAATCGGAATTCTTAACATTAACCTTATAATCCTATTAGTTTTAGAATATAATACAAAGAATCCTACGTTAACCAAACGAAGAAAGACAAAACCATTAACTTGGAAGGAACTATGGTAGGCTACGGTAGGTTTATCCATATTCACTTTGACGATTCCAATATCTTTCTTTGTAATTTTTGTTTAAATTTAATAAATTCGTAAAATTACTCTCGGCTAATACGTAATTTGGAACATTCCTTCTATGCTTCCTAAGATTCAAAATCAACAATACCTGTGGGTTATATATATTAGACAAATAAATTGGTGTTCCTGAAATAATTTCTAAGGTACAAAAGAATTTATTTGAGGTGATTACTTAAATAACTTGTGTATTTGTCGAAATCGTTAGTTGATGTATATGAACAATAGTTAATACTATATATGTCTACGTATTTTCAATTGTAAAAGAAGCTTTTAATTACAAAAAAAAAAAACACTATATATGTCTCTCTACATATAATTTTGTTCAATTCTAGCAATATGAGCACAAAATATTTATCTCTTTTCCTGTTTGGTGACGTTTGTGTTCATTATCAAGCTAGAAGTTACACTTAATTTACTTTTTGAATCACTCTATTTGCAACAAGTTATCTGATATATACCTTTCAACATATCACATAATCATTAGATCTCTAGCTCTTTGTTACTATAGGTTGGGCCTTCTAACTCTTTGTAAAATAGTATCTAATTATCTGAAGATTTACGCCAACTCACTTTTTTCAATTAAATAATAATATTAACAACTTGTTATTATGAAACATGATATCATTTATTGTTCGAATGGTACAACAAGATAGCAATAACGACAACTGACACTTAATGTTCTTTATCATATGCTGAAAATTTCAAAATTTTAAGTTAAGTGATTATATAAATTCTTTTGATAAACCATAGTCAACACGAACACAAATTTCAGGTAGATATAGTATATAAATTATTTACAAATCAGGATTATACAACGTTTAATTTTGTACGATAATTAAAATTAATTTTGTAGGAAGGAAAGAAAGGTATGTTAATGGAATTATATTATGCTTGATATATACTTCTTTTGTTGCAATAGCAGTAAGTTTTCAACAATCGTATCTTCTTCTACTTGATCCAGCATTATTACTTGGAGCACTTCTCAATTAATCAGTACATTATGCACTCATTTCTCAAGGACATATAAAAGATTGATTATGATTTATTGGAAGACTATAATTCCGGGAGAAGTAATAATACACTTTTGTGGACTCTTTTATATGTGCAAAGAGTC
Source organism: Nicotiana glauca (assembly GCA_026770625.1). Taxonomy (NCBI): domain Eukaryota; kingdom Viridiplantae; phylum Streptophyta; class Magnoliopsida; order Solanales; family Solanaceae; genus Nicotiana; species Nicotiana glauca. The sequence goes on from MU738124.1 coordinate 96,064, forward strand.
AATTCTGGTTGAGTGAGATTGTTCTTACACTACTAAAATTTCGGTAAAAAACGATCAAACTTTGGCAATCAAAGTTGGTCTGTCAAGAAAAGCAACCAAAGTTGGTTGCTAAACTGGTAAAAATAATAAAATAATAATTTTAAATACATTAGCGACCAAGGTTGGTCGCGACTTGGTCGCTAAATTAGTGAAAATATTGACTGGACTGTCAGACTTGCTTGTTCAAAGGTTGTGACAACCCAAAGGGTCATCACTTATTTCCTTACTCATTCTGTGCTTCTGAAGCCTTGAAAATCTAATTGTGGGGTTGCCTGGATTTGCGTGCATAGTTCGGGCGCGTAGCCGGAAAGCTTTAATATGAATTCTGTGAGAAAAATGCTAAATTTTGATATTAAAATAAATAAATTTGACTTTGGTTTATATTTTGGGTAAACGGACCCGGACCCGTGATTTGACGGTCCCGAAGGGTCTGTAGGAAAATATGTGACTTGGGCGTATGCCCAGACTCAAATTCCGAGGTCCCAAGCCCGATAAATGAATTTTTGTGTGCAATTATTTTCTGGAAATAATTTAGGAAATTGAAAATAAAATTTGATTAAAATACTATGTTATCGGGCCCATATTTTGGTTCTGTCGCCCAGTACAGGTCTTATATATGGTTTAAGCACTTCCTGTAAAGTTTGGTTGAAAACGGATGTCGTTTGACATATTTCGAATTTAAAAATGGAAATTTGATGTTTTATGAAAATTTGGAAGAGATCCTGGATTTTGAGTCTTAATTCAATGTATACGATGTTATTTTGGTGAATTGACCGTGCAAGTAAATTCATAGGATATTTTTGAGGTTGTGTGCGTGTTTGGTTTAGAGCCCCGAGGGCTCGGGTGAGTTTTGGATAGGTGTCGGAGTATGTTTTCAACCTTGGAAATTTGCTGCTATAACTGACCTGCTGGCTTTGCAATGTGAGCTCGCAATTGCAAAGGTCTGCTCGCAAATGCGAGAATTGCCAGGCCTGAACCCCCCATCGCAAATGCAAAGTTAAGCCTGACAAATGCAAAGGCTGGGATTTCGCAAATGCGACCTTGTGGTTCGCAAATGCGAAGTCCACAATTTTCCTCATAGTTTGCAAAATGCGAACAAGTATTCGCAATTCCCACATTTGGTCGGGGTTCGCAATTGCGAACCCCAGTTCGCAATTCCCATATATGCAGCCTAGCCATTTTTCACCCTACTTTCAAAATTCAACTCGAAAGGCGATTTTTCAAGAACAAGTTTCATTCCAAATCATTTGTAATTCGATTTTTACTCAATTCTTTCAATCATTAACATCATTTAACATTTTTTCCACTTAAAATCAAGAATTTTCATGGCTGAAATTAGGGGTTTTGGGTAGAACCTAGGTTTTTCAAAAATTGGGGATTTGGACGTCTATAGAGGTCTGATTTCAAAACAAATTACATAGTTGACTTGGTGAGGGAATGGATAACCGGATTTTGGTTCGAACTTCGGGTTTTGGTTCGAACTTCGGGTTTTGGTTCGAACTTCGATTTTTGACCACGTGGGCCCCGGGGCAATTTTTGAATTTTTGGGAAAAAACTTTGGGAAATTCATTTTTATGCATTCAAATTGATTCATTTAGTGTTTATTAAAGTAATTAAGTAATTTGTGGCTAGATTCGAGCGGATTGGAGATGGGATCACGGGGTAAAGCTATAGTTGAGGCTTGAGTTGAGTTCAAAGCAACGAGGTAAGTGTTTGGTATAACCTTAGCTTGAGGGAATAAGAGTTGAGTTTCATTTACTACTTGTTAATTGTCGAGTACGATGTATAGGCATGGTGATATGTATCTATACATTGGTTTCTAGCATGACCGTGAGTCCTTATTTTGCGAATAGTTTGGATTTTGTTTTACCTTCCACACTTAATTGATGACTTCTATATGTTGTATAGATCTTGTGAAAGAAATTGTGATCTTTGAACTTCGTGGAGCGTTGGCTTGAGTTGAAATACAAATTGTGAAGGTATATGAGAAAAGTAAATCTTTGGAGCATTGGCTCGAGTGATAATATGAACTATGAGATGAAAGTGAACGAAAGAGAAAGAGTTAATGATCTATTTCTTTGCCGAGACGTTGAGATTATTGATGTTGTACCCTTGACGGTTTTTTTTAATTGTTTGTTGTGTTCCCTTTCCGGGATTTCCATTATTGTTTTATCATTCCTTTGCCCTTGTTTATGATTGTTGATTGGGTGAGGAAGAGTGTTAAAGCACGAAGGGTGATGTCGTGCATTATTTATTTCTTGCGAGGAAAAATTATCAAGCACCAGGGGTGATGCTATGCATTATTTGCTTATTGTAAGAAAAAGAGAGTAAACCACGAAGGATGATGTCGTGCCACACGATGTGCCATTCCGCGCCGATTCTATTGATTATATGTGATGAAGGAGAGTAAAAGCACGAAGGGTGATGCCATGCACGTTTGTTAAACTATTGATTGGTGAGGATGAGAGTAAAAGCACGAAGGGTGATGCCGTGCACTTGTTGATATATGTTCCTTATTATTGTATGAGTTGTGCCTTTCCTTTGTTATTAGGCAACTTTTACTTGAAACTGTTATCTCCCCACAGCACGTTTCCCCTCCCATATTGTTACTTGTCTTGTATTTCAATACCGCTGTATGTGTATATATATAAATAACTGCACATGATATGTGGTAGTCCAGTCTAGCCTCGTCGCTACTTCGCCGGGGTTAGGCTAGACACTTACCAGCATATGGGGTCGGTTGTGCTGATACTACACTCTGTGCTATTTTGCACAGATCCAGGTTTTGGACAGCAGCAGCAGTAGAGTGGGAGCAGGCCTTTAGTCCATAGAGACCCGAGGTAGCCTTGCAGGCGTCCGCAGGCCCAGCGTCTACCATATCCTTTATTTTGTCTGTTATCTCATTGTATTCGAGACAAAAATTTTATGTACTCTTTTTGATGTTTATATTTAGTATTCCCAGCAGTTCGTGGGTGTTGTGACACCAGTCTTGGGTAGAGGCTTTGTTAAATCTTCCGTATTTTCTATTCAGTTCCTTTAATGTTAAGACTTTCGCTTATTATTTAATCTCGCTGCTTTTTTTATTATTGCTGATAAATGTTAAAAGGGATAAGGTTATTAATACAAAGCAATTAAATTTGGCTTGCCTAACTCTTATTAGTAAGCGCCATCACGACTCCCGAGGGTGGGAAATTCGGATCGTGACAAGTTGGTATCAGAGCTCTAGGTTACATAGGTCTCACAACTCACGGACAAGCTCAGTAGAGTCTGAAGGATCGGTATGAAGACGTCTATATCTATCCCCTAAAGGCTACCGAGTTAGGAAAAGTTTCACATTTGTTATTCCTTGACGTGGGGTTTGGTTTCTCAATGCTAATTGAATTTCTATTCTGTTCTTTCACAGATGGCGATAACACGTGCTTCTTCATCTTCCGATCAGTAGTCTGAGCCCTAGGAAGCTCCCACTAGGGACAGAGGATGAGGCCGTGCTAGAGGCCGAGGTAGGGGCAGAGCTCAGCCCCCAGTGGCAGCACCAGTAGTGGAGCCTCAGTTCGACTTTGACGAGGAGATTCCGGCCCCAGCCCCAGCGTTCCTGTAGGCCCAGCTCAGGTCCCATAGGGGTTTATTGCTACCCCAATTCTTCAGGATGCTTTGGTCTGATTGGTGGGCCTCACAAAAAGTGTTACCTGAGCGGGTTTGCTTCCGGAGGAAGGGCCCAGACTCCCGCTATTCGTACTCAAAAGCAAGTAGCTCCCCAGGTTCCGGCCCCAGCAGTTTAGCTAGTTGGAGCAGCTCAGCCGGGTTTGGCAGCCCAGGCAGGTGATGGGGCAGCCATGTTTGCCCATTCTTTGTGGAGATTGGATATATTCACCAAGGTCTTCACTACTACATTCAGCGGTGCATCAACGGAGGATCCGCAGGATTACCTCGATAGTTGCCACAAGGTTCTTCGGAACATGGGTATTGTTGAGTCCAATGGAGTTGATTTTGCCGCATTTTGCCTACCTGGATCTGCCAAGGCTTGGTGGAGGGATTTCTGTTTAGCTAGACCAGCAGGGTCTCAATCCTAGACCTAGGAGTAGTTCACGCATACATTTCTGGAGAAGTTTCTCCCTATCACACAGCGTGAGGCCTATCGAAGGCAGTTCGAGCGTCTTCATCAGGGATCTATGTCAGTCACCCAGTACGAGGCCAGATTTATTGAGTTTGCTCGCCATGCTATTGTTATACTCCCCACTGAGAGGGAGAGAATGAGGCGGTTCATAGATGGACTCATCCAGCCTATTCGTCTCCAGATGGCTAGAGAGGTGGGGAGTGATATTACTTTTCAGGAGGTAGGCAATATGGCCTAGAGGATCGAGATGGTATTGCCACAGGGGAGTGGTTATAGAGCAGACAGGAGACCTGTCAGTCAGGCCGATTCAGTGGTGCCTCATCTGGAGGCAGAGATCCATATGATAGGGGTCAGCCTTCTAGGCCTTTCTAGTCAGGCCTCCAGGTTTCTTAGGGTGGCCTAGATGGTCGTGGTTCTCACGCACACTATTCTTATCAACTGCCATTCAATGCACCACCAACCCCTATCAGTGCACCTCCGCTTCAGGGTTTCCGTGGTGGTCATTCAGGTCGACAAGGCCAGCAGACTCAGCAGCCAAGGGCTTGTTACACTTGTGGTGACATGGGTCATATTGCTAGATTTTGCCATCGAGCACCGAGCAGTACTCAGCACCAGGGTTCTCGTGCCATGGTTCAGGCACCAGTTGCTCCACAGCCCGCCCAGCCAGCTAGAGGTGGAGGTAGAGGTGCTAGAGATGGAGCTCAGACCGGTAGAAGTGGAGGCAAGCCCGCAGCAGCCCGTCCTAGGGAGGTAGATCAGAGTGGTGGGGCCCAGCCCCGATCTTATGCTCTTCAGACTAGGCCTGAGGCATAGGCTTCAGCTGCGGTTATTACATGTACGGTTCTGGTTTGTGATAGAGATGCTTCCGTGTTGTTTGATTTAGGGTCTATGTATTCGTATGTGTCATCCTATTTTTCCCCGTACTTGATCATGCCTAGTGATGCATTGGGTATTCCTGTTTATGTGTCTACGTCGGTGGGTGATTCCATCATGGTCGATCGAGTCCATTACTCTTGTGTTGTAGTGATTGGGGGTCTGGAGACTCGTGTAGATTTGTTGCTTTTAGATATGGTTGACTTTGATATTATATTGGGGATGGACTGGTTATCACCCTATGACGCTATCTTGGACTACCATGCCAAGACAGTGACCTTATATTTATCGGATATGCCTCGTTTAGAGTGGAAAGGGACTCCAGGTCATTCTACCCACAATGTCATATTGTATGTGAAGGCTCGGCATATGGTCTAGAAGGTATGTTTAAATTATTTATCTTATGTTCAGGATTCCAGTGCTGAGGTTCCCTCTATCGATTTTGTGCCCCTCGTTTGTGAGTTCCCTGATGTTTTTCATTCAAACCTGCCGGGTATGCTACCCAACAGGGATATTGATTTCCGCATTAATCCGGTTCCAGACACTCATCGTATTTCTATCCCGCCATATCGTATGGCCCCGCCAAAGTTGAAAGAGCTAAAAGAACAATTGCAGGATTTGCTTGAGAAGGGCTTCATTAGACCTAGTGTCTCTCCTTGGGGTGCGCCAGTGTTATTTGTCAAGAAGAAAGATGGGTCAGTGAGGATATGTATTGATTACCGGCAATTGAACAAGGTAACGGTCAAGAATAACTATCCACTGCCTAGGATTTATGATCTTTTTGACCAGCTTTAGGGTGCCAGAGTATTTTTCCAGATTGACTTGCGATCTGGTTAACATCAGTTTTGGATTAGGGCATCCGATTTCCCTCAGACAGCTTTCCACACTCGGTATGGGCATTATGAATTCTTGGTTATGTCTTTTGAGTTGATAAATGGCCCAACAGTTTTCATAGACTTGATGAACCGAATGTTTAGGCCTTATTTGGATTCATTCGTGATAGTGTTTATTGATGATATATTGATATACTCCCGCAACCAGGAGGAGCACGAGCAACACCTTAGAGTGGTTCTTCAGACTCTGAGGGATAGTCGGCTATATGCTAAGTTCTCGAAGTGTGAATTTTTGTTGGATTTAGTTGCATTTTTGGGTCATGTTGTATCGGCAGAGGGTATTCAGGTGGACCCAAAGAAGATAGAGGCAGTCAAGAACTGGCATAGACCAACACCAGCTACAGAGATTCGGAGTTTCTTGGGGTTGGCCGGATACTATCGACTGTTTGTGGAGGGATTTTCATCTATTGCAGCCCCTATGACCAGACTGATTGAGAAAGGTGCCTGTTCAGATGGTCGGATGAGGGTAAGGCGATCTTTCAGAAGCTTAAGACAGCTCTGACTATGACACCGGTATTGGTTTTGCTTACTTGTTCAGGGCCCTATACAGTTTATTGTGATGCTTCCCGTATTGGGCATGGAGCAGTGTTGATGCAGGATCGCAAGATCATTATCTAAGCTTCGAGATAATTGAAGATTCATGAGAAGAAATATCCAGTGCATGACTTAGAGTTGGCAGCCATTTTTTACGCATTGAAGATTTGGAGGCACTATTTTATAGCGTGGCGTGTGATGTGTTCACTGATCACAAGAGTCTTCAATACTTGTTCAAGCAAAAGGAGTTGAATTTGAGGTAGAGGAGGTGGTTGGAGTTGTTGAAGGATTATGATGTCACTATTTTTTATCATCCGGGGAAGGCCAATGTAGTGGCCGATGCTTTGAGTAGGAAGTCAGCCAGTACGGGCAATCTTGCTTATATTTCGGTCAGTTAGAGGCTGTTTGCTTTGGATGTTCTGGCTTTAGCCATTCAATTTGTGAGACTGGATGTTTTTGAGCCCAGTCGTGTGTTAGCTTGAACGGTCACTCGCTCTTCATTATTGGAGCATATCCGTGATCGAAAATTTGATGATCTCCATTTGTGTGTCCTTAGAGACACGATGCAACGAGGATGTGCCAAGTAGGTTACCTTAGATGCGAATGGAGTTTTGAGATTGCAGGGGCGAGTTTTGTGTCCAATGTGGATAGGCTTCGAGAGTTGATATTAGCGGAGATTATGTTCACCCGGGCGCCGCAAAGATGTATCAGGACTTGCGGCAACATTATTTTTGGCGTAGGATGAAGAAGGATATTTTTGCATATGTGGCTCGTTGTTTGAACCATCAGCAGGTTAAGTACGAGCATCAGAGGCCTGGTGGTGTATTTCATAGGATTGAGCTTCCCGAGTGGATGTGGGAGAGGATTAATATGGATTTTGTTACTAGACTTCTGCTGACTTGGAAGAAGTTCGATGCGATATGGGTTATTGTTGATAGGCTGACCAAGTCAGCTCGTTTCATTCCTGTGGCAGTCTCCTATACTTCTGAGAGGTTCGCTGAGATCTATATTCGAGATATTGTTCGCCTTCATGGTATGCCCATGTCTATCATTTCGGATCGGGGTATGTAGTTTACCTCGCGCTTCTGGAGAGCGGTGCAGCGAGAGTTGGGCACAAGGGTAGATTTGAGAACAACATTTCATCCCTAGATGGACGGTCAGTCCGAGCAGACTATTAAGATCTTAGAGGATATGCTTCGAGCTTGTGTTATCGACTTTGGAGGTTCGTGGGATCAGTTCTTGCCTTTAGCGTCGTTTTCCTACAACAAAAACTATTAGTTGAGCATTTAGATGGCTCCTTATGAGGCTTTATATGGTAGGCAGTGTCGATCTCCGATTGGATGGTTTGAGCCGGGAGAGGCTCGGTTGTTGGGTACAGATTTGGTTCAAGAGGCCTTGGACAAGGTCAAGATCATTCAGGATAGGCTTCGTTTAGCCCGGTCTAGGCAAAAGAGTTATGTAAACCACAAGGTTTGCGATGTGGCATTCACGGTTGGTGAGTGGGTATTACTCTGGGTGTCGCCTATGAAAGGCGTGATGAGATTTGGGAAGAAGGGCAAGCTTAGCCCAAGGTTCATTAGTCCGTTTGAGATTCTTGATCGAGCGGGAGAGGTGGCTTACAGACTTGCATTGTCGCCTAGCTTATCAGCCGTGCATCCAGTTTTTCATGTATCCATGCTTCGGAGGTATCACGGCGGTCCAGCCTACATGTTAAATTTCAGCACTGTCCAGTTGGACAAGGACTTGTCTTACGAGGAGGAGCCAGTAGCTATTTTGGACCGGCAGGTTCGTCAGTTAAGATCCAAGAGTTTTCCTTCTATTCGTGTTCAGTAGAGAGGTCAGCCTCCTAAGGCATCGACCTAGGAGTCCGATTCCGATATGCGGAGTCGTTATCCTTATATTTTACCCGACTTAGGTACTTCTTTCTTCTGTCCGTTCGAGGTCGAACGACTGTTTTAGAGGTGGAGAGTGTGATGACCCAAAGGGTCATCACTTGTTTCCTTACTCATTCCGTGCTTTTGAGGTGTTGAAAACCACATTTGGGGTTGCCGCAATTTGCGTGCGCCATTCGGGCACTTAGCCGAAAAGCTTAATTATGAATTCTGACAGAAAAAAGCTAAATTTTGATATTAAATTTAATAAATTTGTCTTCTGTCAACATTTTGGGTAAACGGACCGGAACCCGTGATTTGACGGTCCCGGAGGGTCCATAGGAAAATATGGGACTTGGGCGTATGCCCGAAATCGAATTCCGAGGTCCCAAGCCCGAGAAATGAATTTTTGTGCGAAATTGTTTTATGGAAATAATTAAGGAAATTAGAAAAGAAATTTGATAAAAAGACTATGGTATCGGGTCCATATTTTGGTTTTGGCGCCTGGTACATGTCGTATATATGGTTTAAGCACTTTCTGTAAAGTTTGGTTGAAAATGGACGTCGTTTGACGTATTTCGTACTTAAAAATGGAAATTTTATGTTCTATGAAAATTTGGAAGAAATCCTGGATTTTGAGGCTTAATTCAATGTATATTGTCGACGCCTCTTTTCCTCGCGAAATTGGGTTTACGACATTTGGGAAGACAACTCTATTCCCGTTTGGGAATTGGGTTTTGGATTTGAAGAGTCGCCACCTAATGATTAAGTGCATTAGGACACTAAGAGTTTTTGTGTTGGAAAACGTTTTTGAAGAAAGATTTTAACACACATATAAAAAGGACTGGCATGCTAATCAGAAAAGTCTAGTATAGAAGATTTCAGAGTCATACACAAAGGGGGCGAATTCAATACATAGATCCAAAGCGAGTTGAGAGATTCCAGGGCTCAAATAGAACCCTAGTCCAAACACATAAGACTGAACTCGCCCAAAAACCCCAAAATCGTAGGGTTTTGTCTTGAATCAGATGCAAAGAAGACAAAATGAGGTAACAAGCAAATACAGTAGAAAGTTTAAAGCAAAAAGAGTAAGGGAATTAATTCGAAACATAATGGAAGCAAAAGAAAAAGTAGAGGAAAAAATGCTTAAGTAGGTTATTCTAGAGGAAACTTTAAAAGACGAAATAGTAAGAACACTTAATGAACACAGTAGAAAAATACAGTAGACGAGATCATGGTGAAAGAAAATAGAAGAACATCATGAAGAGCATACAAGCACATAGCGTAGAAACACAGTAGAGGAACATACGTGGTAAAAGAGTACATAAGATCATAGCAGAGACATACATATACAAAGAAAGGGAAAAGAAGAGTCAGAAAAACACTTAAGAATTTTCAGAAACCCTAAATCGGAAAGAAGTGACTTTGAATGTAAAATTCTTAAAGAAAAGTTGGGGAAATCTTATAAAAACTCAAAAATAGAGCATGAATACAGACAGATCTAAAGAGAATCGGAGACAAACCTCGAACAACTAGGGTTTCAATTGAACCCTAGAATGAGAAAGGCTTGGAAAAGGTCCGATCTAAGTCGGATAAGGTTGGAAACAGGCTTAAGAGGCTAAAATATGCCGGAATGAGGCCGGAGATGGCCGAAAACCTCAAGTCAGCGGAGGTCTGAGTGAAGACCTTCGAGGTCTAACCTTGAACCTTCGAGTATCAGGCACATAGGAGCAGTAGGAGATGAGCATAGATCATCCATGTCCTGAGAAGCCATGGATTCCGGTGAGCCAAAGGTGAAAGATGTTGAGTGAAGCTAGCGTTTAGAGAGAATTCGAGAGAGTTTGAGGGATGAGAGGATTCAGGGGTGGCTATTGATGGGAAATGAGAGATTAGGGTAGTCGTTTGGAGTTAAAAAAGGTAAGGGTGGCTTATGGCCGTTGATCAAAATGATCAACAACCTAGTTCAATAATAGGAACCGGACGGGTCGTTTGGGACGAATCGGGGCCGGGTTAAAACAAAATTGGGCTAGTCCAATTGAGGGTTAGGGTTGGGTAAATTGAGGGTTAAAATTGAAATATGAATAGGCTATGATTGTTATAAAATGAGCCTAAATGTTAAATAGCCAGTTTTCCTTTTTTATTTTATAAAAAATAGTGAAAATAATTTTAAAAGCACTGAACTAATTCATAATGTATAACTATTAATTTAAAAATGTTGGGACCAATTTTATGGTTATAGAATATTTATTAATCGTAAGATAGGCTATAATCACAATTGTATGTAATTTAGCTTTTAAAATACCAAATAAATTTGTAAAAAGAATATACGAAAATCACCTTAATTATATTGTGGCATAAATATGAGGTTGGAAATAAATTACTCATTAAAATGATAGTTTTGGGAATAATTATTGGATTTTGTACTGCCAAAATAAATAATAAAATGATATTAAAAAGCATTAAAAATTAGAAAAAATGTCAAAACTCTTAGGCATACTTATATATGCATGTATATGCTATTTTGAGTATAAAAAATAGGTGGGAAAAAATTGGGTATCAACGGCTGCCCCTCTTTACTCGAGAAGGATAAAAGGGTTGTCCGGTAAAGATATGATGACCAATTTTTACCGCAAGAGACGACTTGAACAAAAAAAAAAAAGGTTTTGACCAAGCTCTGGTTCTGGAGCTGCCTACATATCCCTAGTCTTACAGGAATCAGGTCATATGTAGTTCAGGATACATCGGCGGAATATGCCGAAGGAGATTTTTTAAAAGGACGAACACAATATTCAGGTTGGGAAGGATGGTTAGGACCGATGTGTTGCGGGGACCGGAGCGAGATCGCTCCCGCTGTAATGGCCGTTGCCAGTTGGTGTACCTGCAGATGAGCAATACAAACATATCGTGTATAAACTTAAATGTGATGCAAGTTCCCGTTGGACCATGAATGTTGTCTTTGGACGGGTAGGATGACGTCCTCAGACCATGACATCCTGGGCCATCAAGCGTATAATAAAGGATTCGCATTCTATGAAATGATATTCTTGGGCTATGATAATGGTGCCTCCGAACCATGATGCCTTTGAATAATGATGTGTAAAAGAGAAAAGTGGGGTCCTTAGGCCATGGCATGGCATTCTCGGGCTATAAAAATGGTGCCTCCGAACATTGATGCCTTTGAACAATTCGGCGATATTTCAGCCGATGTAAAGCAAAATTTAAATGGCGGTATTTTAGCCGATGTAAAGCATAAATATAAATGGTGATATTTCAGTCGATGTAAAGATTTAAATAAAGTTGGCGATATTTCAGCCGATTTAAAGCATGAACATAAATGGCGATATTTTAGCCGATGTAAAGATTTAAATAAAGTTGGCTATATATCAGTCGACGTAAATATTTAAATAAAGTTGGCGATATTTCAGCCGTGCATGATTTAAATAAAGATGGCGATATTTCATCCATGCAGGATTTAAATAAAGTTAGCGGTATTTCACCCATGCAGGATTTAAATAAAGTTGACGATATTTCAGCCATGCGTGATGGAGGTAGTGCTTAACCTCAGAAGGCAGGAAGGTAGCCTTATGCAATGCAGGGAAAATGCAGGCGGAGACAATGCTTAGTCTCGGAAGGCAAAAAGGTAGCCTTATGCAATGCAGGGCGAATGCAGATGGAGACAATGCTTAGTCTCGGAAGGCAGAAAGGTAGCCTTATGCAATGCAAAAAATACAGATGGAGACAATGCTTAGTCTCAGAAGGAAGGAAGGTAGCCTTATGCAATGCAAAAAAATACAGATGGAGACAATGCTTAGTCTCGGAAGGCAGGAAAGTAGCCTTATGCAATGCAAGGAAAATGCAAATGGAGACAATGCTTAGTCTCGGAAGGCAGGAAAGTAGCCTTATGCAATGCAGGGAAATGCAGATGGAGACAATGCTTAGTTTTGGAAGGGAGAAAGGTAGCCTTACGCGATGCAGAGAAATAAAAGTGAAGAGTAACAAAATTCCTTAGCTGAGAGACGATAGCTGCTAGTTGATTGTCACTGTGGCTGCTGGGGATGTCGCGTGTGAATAGCAATTGTAAATAGGCGATGATTCTGAGAGTTGTATTCCTAAAAAATTATGATTATGTAGTCGTATCTAATGATTTTATGTCTAGGGTTCCTGCATCCAAAGAAAAGTCATGAGTTTTGTAAAGGGGGAAAGTTAGTTCGTCTTCCCGTGGCCCCCACTCTTCCTACTCGGTTCTTGTTTTTATTGGGGTAGCGCCGCTAAGCAAAGCAATTTTGATAGTAGCCATGCATGATTTAGTAAAAACTTGATGTAAATACATAATTTAAAATGATATTATTTTAGATGAACTGACGACTGCGACGCGGTTCAAGACATTGCGACCTTTTTTGCTCCGGAATTTTGAGGGTCCTCCTCAAAATTCTGCCCCAGTTTACTGGGCTGATGTTTCTGACGGCTGCGTGCGATGAATGGCTGAAAGTCGACTCCAGAATTTTGAGGGTCCTCCTCAAAATTCTGCCCTAGTTTCCAATATTGGGGAAAATAAAAATTTTATTGAATTGTGACTGAACCCATAAGGCTGCATTCGTATCCCCTCTTAAAAGGGAATCAGGTCAGGCGTAGTTAAAATTACATCATATATCATAAATGGTTACACATAGTATCGCTTGACTACATCTGAGTTGATTGGTTTTGGTCAAACTTCTCCGTCCATTTCTGCAAGTATGAGGGCTCCTCCTGTTAGAATCTGGTGAACCATGTACGGGCATTGCTAGTTAGGAGAGAACTTTCCTTTGGCCTCATCCTGATGTGGAAATTTTTTCTTCAACACAATTTGCCCTGGTGTGAATTTTCTCGGCTTGACTCTTTTGTTGAAGGCTCTGAACATCCTGTTCTAACACAATTGACCATGGAAAATGCATTCAGTCTTTTCCCATCTATAAGGGCTAACTGCTCATAGTGACTCTTTACCCATTCTGCATCTTCAAGTTCCGCTTCCTATATAATCCTCAGTGAGGGAATCTCTACCTCAGCGGGAATGACTGCCTCGGTACCATAAACCAACATATAGGGAGTCACCTCGGTTGAAGTGTGGACTATGGTACGACACCCTAATAAAGCAAATGATATCTTTTCGTGCCACTTCTTGTATTTCTCTATCATTTTCCTTAGTATCTTCTTGATGTTCTTATTGGCCGCTTCTACGGCTCCATTCATCTGAGGTCTGCAGGCAGTAGAATTCTTGTGCTTGATCTTGAATGTCTCACACATTGCTTTTATCAGATCACTGTTGAGATTGGAACCAATATTAGTGATGATTGACTCTGGGATGCCGAACCGACAAATGATACAGTCACGGACAAAGTCTGCCACAACCTTCTTAGTTACTGCCATGTATGATGCTTCTTCAACCCATTCGGTGAAATAATAAATTGTCACTAGAATGAACCTGTGCCCGTTTGATGCGGCAGGCTCGATAGGTCCGATAACATCTATTCCCCAAGCGGCGAACGACCATGGTGAGCTTGTTGCAATAAGCTCATTTGGAGGCACCTTTATCTTGTCTGCATGTATCTGACAGCGATGGCACTTTCGAACATACAAGATACAGTCTGTTTCCATAGTTATCCAAAAATATCCAGCTCGAAGTATTTTCATGGCTAAGACAAAGCCATTCATATATGGACTGCAGGTCCCTGCATGCACTTCTTCTAATAACCTGGATGCTTCCTTTGCTCCGACACACCTTACCAATCCCAAACCGGAAGTCCTCCTGTACAAGATTCCTCCACTGTGAAAGAAACTGTTGGATAACCTTCGAAGTGTGCGCTTCTGAGTAGCATTTGCAAGTTCTGGATATTCCCCTGTGGCTAGATATTCCTTGATATCATGATACCAAGGTTTTCCGCCCGCTTCTTCTTTGACATGAGCATAGTAAGCTGGATGATCATGAATTTTCACCAGGATAGGATTAATGAAGTTCTTATCTGGATGCTGTATCATAGATGATAAGGTGGCCAATGCATCCGCAAACTCATTTTGGACTCTGGGGACATGCCGGAATTCTGTATTTGTAAACTTCTTCCTCAACTCTTGTACATGATGCAAATACGGGAGTATTTTGCAGTTCTTGATTGCCCATTCTTCTAAGACCTGGTGTATGAGCAAGTCGGAATCCTCGATCACTAGTAATTCCTGAACGTTCGTGTCAATGGCTAGCTTGAGCCCTAAGATGCAGGCTTCGTACTCGGCCATGTTGTTGGTGCACGGGAACCTGAGTTTGGCAGACATCGGATAATGCTGACTTGTTATGTAAGGCCCCGTAAAATTTTGTGCTTAAAACCTAGTAGCTCATAGTGTCAAGGTCCGAATATTGTGTTAGGAATGTGTAGAATTCTTCGCAGCTCGCAAGCTCGCCGCGGTTCGGACCGTCGGTGGTGATCTAAGCTTTAAAAATCAAAAGAATAAATTTTTCCAGAAAATTGTCAATTCTGCGGTCAAGAATGCGGTCGCAGATAAGCTCTGCAGACCGCATTCCTACCGCAGAGTGAAGCAGAAAATTGGTCAAAGATGATGTCAAAAATGCGGGCCATTCTGCGATCGTAAAATCGAAATGCGGACCGCATTCCCACCGCAGAGTGTAATAGAAGATTTGTCAAAAATTGAAGTTAAAATGCGGTCAATTTTACGGCGTATTATGCGACCGCAGAACACAAATGCGGACCGCATTCTTGTCGCAGATCGTGTCAGAACATTTGGGTTTTGAGGAGCAATTCTGTGGTCCATTATGCAGACCGCATGTCTACTCTGCGATCGCAGATGCGACCGCAGATCTCACCCGGGCTTCTATTTTTCTAATTTTAAAACCCGACCCCCTTTCTAATATAACGCCCTAACCCCTCATTTTTACACATTCTCTGAACAAAATAAGAGAGAGGGAGGAGAGATTCTTGAGGGAAAAGTTCATCTTCTTCAAAAATTGTTCTTCAAATTGCTTGGTCCGAAAAATTCTAAAGCTAGTGTCTTCATCTCCATTTCTACAGGTAAAAATCCCTAACCCTTTTTCCCTTGATTTTCAGATTCTAATAGAAAGAGGGATTTTTATGCATTAATTCTTGAAAATGGAAGTCAAAACACTCATGCATGTTCTTTATACCTAAAGATTAGTAAAATGGAAATGGGTAGAAGTAAGGGGAGGTGCTCGATAACCCAAATAAGCTCGGATAGTAATTGTGAATTTCGTTTCTAAAAAATATATGTAACTTGTGACCTAGATTGACGCTGCTAGATTATTGGGTGAATTGGAAGTAGGAGATTAAAGAAAAAGAAAGGAAATTCGACTCCAGGTATGTATGGCTAAAACCCTCTTTTATTAGAAATTGAGCTACATTGTCATGGCGAAAGAACGACAAGAGTTGAATTGGTTTGGGTATTGATTATCATTACGCATTAATTGATTTGTATAGACCTATACATGTTCGTGAAGGATATGCCTTGATGTGAATAATTTACAAATCTTGATAATTAGTGAATGATATAAAGTATGATTATGTGTTGTGTTACTTAGGCTATGAGCCGACATTGAAATGAAGAACTACCCATGGTAGCTATGTGCTCACTTACTTGTGATTGGTAACTTGAATCATCCTTGAATTGTGTGGGATTGATAGTTGAACGTGTTGACCGTTGGGGATTGGGTAATGCCTCCAATGAGGTGACCTAGCCGGTCGGGTCGTGATCGGACGCCATTCCGCACACATGGTGGTAATGTGCTGATATTGAATTCTGGATAAGGGAAGTGAAATATTGATTGTGAGTAATACCTCCGATGAGGTGACCTAGCCGGTCGGGTCGTGACCGGACTCCGCTCGAGATGGCGGTGGTAATGAGAATAGTGGTGAACTCGTGACAGAATTGCCCTGACCTTGTTGTGGAAATTGTATGAGAAACTATGTGAACTATTTCTTGATTTGCCCATATTAATTGCTTGTATCTATTTGATAGTTCTTTCTGGTAAAATGGTGTTTAGTTATACATACCAGTACAATTCAAATGTACTGACGCCCCTTTTGCCTGGGGCACTACATTCGTGTTATGATTGTAGGTGGCTTCATAACGGACAGTGCCGACCGTGTGTAGCAGAGCATCTATCTACCCAAAGTCTCGGTGAGCCCCTTATCTTCCATGGGGCTATTTAGTGTATCTTTTGTTATTACAGTTTTCCATTTTTGAGGTATGGCCAGGGCCTTGTTGCTGGCATAGTCATATTTATTTGTTGTATCCTTAGAGGCTCCAAAGACACTAGTATAGGTTATGTACGGGTGTTGGGGGAGTCCACTATATGTATATGTTTTAATCTTAAACTTGTGATCTCCTTAAACCGTAACTTTAATGGACTCCTTAAAGCTGACTTATGTACGGTAAACCTTTGTAAATAAAATGAATCAATGTTATAATATGTATCATGTATTCCCGTCTGTATTAATGAAAGGCCTAGGTCCCTTATTCATATTGGTTTGGGGTAGGAAGTGTTCGATAAGGCTTGATCCGTCGGGTTCACTCGATTGAGCGCCGGTCGCTCCATCCGAGGTTGGGGTGTGACAAACTTGGTATCAGAGCCTAAGGTTTTAAAAGTGTCCTAGGATTTCTTGGAGCAGTGCCGGGCAGAGTCCTTCTTATCGGTGTGAAGTGGACCACATCTATAAGTTGGAGGCTACTTGGGCATTTAGGAATAACACCCTTCTTTGATAATTCTGGATCGTGCGATGAAACTGTTTATTTCCTAATCAGTGCATTGTTCTATCTTTCTGTAAATGGTAACTAAGAAGAAGGCAAGAACTGGCCAAGAAGCCAATGCCACCCCAGGAGTGGTTAATGATTCACTGATTGATGTTGCGGGTGAGCGTAGCCGCCCTGCTATTACCCTGCCGGATTCTTCTGTCCCAGAACAAACTACCTCAGTCCCTACAACTACGGAGGGTACCACTATCCCTCCTGTTGATGCTCCTGTCCCGCCTCCAGTCCCAACTTCCGGTTCTAGTGTTTCTGATGGGGATCTTAGGGGAGCTATCCAAATATTGACTCAGTTGGTGGCCTCTCAGGCCCAAAGGTCAAATATTGCACCCAGTTCATCCAGCCAGCCAGGGGATTCTACTATTTCCAGAGTAAACAGATTCCTTCAGTTAGACCCTCCGGTATTCACAGGTTCCAATTCAGAAGAAGACCCTCAGGACTTTATTGAT